>PVIJ01004603.1:0-107407 GCA_004024925.1 Scalopus aquaticus
TTCTTCTTTGATCTCTTTGTTGATCCATTGGTTTTCCAGTAATGTGGATTTCAGCCTCCATGAGGTACGGAGGTTCCATTTTTCCTTTTTATGTTTTATTTCCAGTTTGACTCCTTTATGATCGGAGAAGAAGGCTGGTATGATTTTGATCTTAGTGTATCTGTTGAGGTTTGTTTTGTGGCCTAATATGTGATCGATCTGTCTTCAATTTCTTTCATCACTCTCTTGTAGTTTTCAGAATAGAGATCTTTCACCTCCGTTTATTCCTAATATGTCATTGCCATTATAAATGGCATCTTTTTTTTATTTCTTTTTTAAGATAATTCATTGTTACTATATGGAAATACTGGTGATTTTTGTATATAATTTTGTGTCCTGTGTGTTGCTTAATTCACTGATTAGATCTAACTTTTTTTTTTTGGTTGAGTCTTTTAGGATTTTCTCTATATAAAATCATGTCATGATTTATTTCTCTATATAAACTGATGCCTGTGAGAGTGGGCCCCCTTGTCCTGTTCCTGATATTAGAGGAAAAGCTTTCAAACTTTCACATTGAATGTATTGTTAGCTGTGGCCTTTATTATATTGAAATAGATTCCCTCTAAATTTGTGTAAAGTTTTTACCAGTAATAGATGCTGAACTTGAGCTTGTCAAATCTTCTTTTCTGCTATTATTGAAATGATCATATGAAGTTTTTGTCTTTCACTCCATTAATGTGCATGTTGAATCATTCTTTTAATGTGTTGCTGAATTTGGTTTGTTAGTATTATGATTTTTCACTTCTATATTCATGGATATTGGTTGTACTTTTCTGGCAGCATCTTTCACTGACTTTGGTATCAGGGTAATGCTGGTCTTCTAAAATGAGCTTGAGAGTATTCCTTTCTTTTCAGTTTTTTGGATAAGCTTGAGAAAGATTGATGTTAAACTCCCCAGTGAAGCCATATGGTCTTGAGTTTTCTTCATGGACAGATTTTTGATTACTGATTTTGCCTAAGTAGTTTACATGTTTCTAATAATTTTTCCATTTCTTCTGAGCTGTCCAGTTTGTTGACATAGAGTTGTTTGTAGCAGCCTCTTATGAGTCTTTGTATATGTTTTAAGTCTAAATACTGAAAGGGCACTTGGAGTTTCCAGAAAAAAAAATCATATAAATGATCAATTATTAGAAATACTTTAAGAAAGTAAGCTCTTTTTAAAAAAACTTTCCCCTCCAAACTTCCCATACCCATAACCCATCTGCCACCCTCCCCCACCCCCTATACCTTTTCCCCTATTCCCTCTTATAACCATTGTCATATTTTTGCGGAGTTCAGATTTTTCTTTTTTATTTGCATGTAATTGTTTTTTTTTTTTTTTTGGTATTTATATTCTGCCAGTGAGTGAGACCATCTGAAATCTGTCTCTCACTTTTTGACTGATTTCACTTAACATAATCACCTCAAGATTCACCCATTTTTGTCTCAGATGCCATAATTTCATCTTTCTTCATACCTATGTAATATTCCACTGAATGTATGCTCCAGTTTCTCTATCCATTCATCTGTTAAAGGGCACTTGGGTTGGTTCCATGGTTTGTCAACTGTAAATAATGCTAATGCTGCTGTGTACATATGTGTAGATAGATCTTCTCGTATTAGATGTTTCATGTTATCTGAATGATATCTAATAGTGGTATTGCTGTGTCAAGTGAAATTTCCATTTTTATTTTCTTGAGAAAGCGGCACACCATTCTCCACAGGGGCTATACCAGCTTGCAGTCCCACTAGCAGTAGATGAGAGTTCCTTTTTCACCACAAACTCGCCAACATTTGTTAATTCTGTTCCTTTTTATATGGGCCATTCTCACAGGGGCACGGTGAAATACTCTCAAGCTCATTATATAAGACCAGCATTACCCTGATACCAAAGCCAGTGAAAGATGCTACCAGAAAAGTACAGACCAATTTCCAGGAACATAGATGTGGAAAATCTTATTACTAACAAACCAAATTCAGCAACATATTAAAAGAATGAGACACCATGGTTTTTATATGCATTTCTCTTGTAGTAAATGACCTTGAACATTTTTCATGTGTCTGTTGACCGCCTGAAAGTTGTCTTTACAGAAATGTCTATTGAGAACCTTCGCCCATTTTTCAACTAGGTCCTTTGTTTCTTTGTTATTGGACAGCATACATACTTTGTAAATTTTGATGATTAACCCCTTGTCTGATGTATGGTATGCAGATGCCTTTTTGTTGTTTTTTTTTAAAATCACTTTATTCAGCAACAAAGCCTTTGTGATGGTTTCTTTTGAGGTAGTAAAAGCTTTTTTAAAGTTTGGTAGAGTTCCACCTGTTTGTTTTTGCTTTTGGGACCTTTGCTGTTGAGGTTTTGCTCACAAATACATCTTTGTGGTAGATGTGGTAGATGGTAGTGTATTCCCTGTATTTTTCAAGTACTTCATGGTTTTGGTTCTTATGTCCAAATGTTTAATCTATTCTGATTTAATTTTTTGTGTATGGTGTTAATTTTGGGTCTTGGTTTATTTTTTTGCATGTGGCTATCCATGTTTCTCAGCACCGTTTATTTTAAAGACTGTTATTGCCACTATGTGGTTATACTTCCCTTATCAAAAACTAGCTGTCCATATTTGTATGGATTTTTCTCTGGGCTTTAGATTCTGTTCCCATGGTCTGAGTTTCTGCTTTTGTTCCAATACCATAGTGGTTTTTTTTTTTTAAGATTTATTTATTTTGCATACAAGCTGGGGTGCAGGCCAGAGGTGTGTGGCGGTGAGAGGGTTCACCAGAGACAGAGTGGGGGAGCAGAACAGGCAGATGGACTGAAGTACAGTGCTGAGGGGAGCAACTAGCGAGGCAGGAAAGGTCTGCTGTGCCATGTGGGAATCTCCCTGGCTGGACAGTGAACTAACAGCTCCACAGTGCTGCGCTCAACCCGTTGTGCCATCAGGGAGGCACATTGTTCTAGTACCATAGTGTTCTGATTACTGTTGCTGTGTAATATTGTTTGAAGTCAGGAAGTGTGATGTCTCCATTTTTCTTTAAAGATGGTTTTGACTATTCAGGGCTTTTTGTGGTTCTGTATAAATGTAATAGTTGTTCTACTTCCTTTAAAATAGTCACTGGTGTTTAAATATTGCATTAAATCTGTAAATTGCTTTGCATAATATGGAATTTTGATTATGTGGCTCTTCCTACCTATGAGGATGTGGTATCTTTCCATTTCTTTGTGTTTTCTTTTATTTCCTTCTTTAGTTTCCTATAAAACAGTTTTACAGTTTTTATTGTACAAGTCCTTCACTTCCTTTGTTAAATTTATTACCAGGAATGTCATTCTTTTTGGCATGATTGTAAATGGAACTATATTCCTTGTTTCCTTTTCTTCTGATACATTGTTCCCATATAGAAATGCCACTGATTTTGTGTATTGATTTTTGTAACCTGCCACCATCCTGTATTTATTATTTCTAGAATAATAAATGGAGCATCTTTTGGTTTCTCTAATTAGCATGTCATCTTCAAATAGGGACAGTTTTGCTTCTTTACCAATTTGGATTCCTTTTGTGTCCTATTTTTTTTATTTTATATATATTTTACATCATTCTTCCTTTGTTGTACAGTGCGTGCTTTCAGGTGTTTTCCCCGTAGAATTCCCATCACCGATTCACCCTTGCATCATCACCATAGTTCCTTGTATGCTTCCCTCCCCTGGTTGGCTCCCTCTCCCTCCCCCTCCCCTGCAGAGTGTCCCTGGTTAGTAGCTGCCTGTGGGTTTTATTTTTTAATGTATTGTAGTTATTTTTTTCATGATCCCTTATTCCTCCTATAAGTGAAACCATCTGATATTTTTCTTTTTCTTACTGGCTTATTTCACTGAGCATAATCCCTTCCAGCTCCAACCATGTTGCTGCGAATGGCATGAGTTTATCTTTTTTGAGGCTGAATAGTATTCCATTGTGTATATGTACCACATTTTCTTGATCCAGTTATATATTTTGGGGCATTTGGGTTGTTTCCATATCTTGCCTATTGTAAATAGTGCTGCAGTAAACATAGGGGTGCATGTATCCATTTGGATTAATGGTTTTGTGTCCTTTGGGTGGATTCCTAGGAGTGGAATTGCTGGGTCATATGGAAGCTCTATTTTCAGTTTGAAGAACCACCACATAGCTTTCCACAGTGATTGGATCAGTTTGCTTTCCCACCAGCAGAATAGGATAGTTCCTTTTTCTCCACATCCTTGCCAACATTTGTTGTTGCCTGTTTTGTTTTGTTTTTTTTTAATATGTGCCATTCTCACTGGTGTAAGGTGGTATCTCCTTGTGGTTTTTATTTGGATTTCCTTGATTGCAAGTGATGTTGAACATCTTTTCATTTTCCTGTTGGCCATTTGTATTTCTCCTTTGGAGAAGTGTCTTTTTAGCTTTTCTGCCCATTTTTTGACTGGATTGTTTACTTTGTTTTTGTTGAGTCATGTCAGCTCTTTATAGATCTTTGTGATCAGTCCCTTATCAGTAGTAGTGTGCACAGAATTTTTTCCCAATCAGTGGGGTGTCTCTTTGTTTTGGTTAATGTCTCTTGCTGTGCAGAAGCTTTTTAGTTTGATGTAGCCCCAGCTGTTTATCTTTTCCTTCACTTTCTTTGCTTTAGGGGCTGTGTCATTAAAGATGTTACTAAGATGTATGTCATGTAGTGTTTTGCCTATATTTTCTTCTATATATTTTACGGTTTCAGGTCTTACATCAAGTCTTTTATCCATTTTGAATTGGTTTTTGTGCATGGCATGAGGTAGTAGTCTATCATCATTTTTTTTGCATGTAGCCATCCAGTTTTCCCAGCACAATTTATTGGACAAACTGTCCTTGTTCCATTGAATATTCTTTGCACCTTTGTCAAAGATCAGTTGTCCATAAATATATGGGTTTATTTCTGAGTTTTCTGTTGGATTCCATTTCTTGCCTAATTGCTTCAGCTGGGACTTACAAGACTATGTTGACTAACAGTGGTGATAATAGACATCCTGTCTTGTTCTTGGTCTTAGTGGAAAAGCTTTCAGCTTTTCACCAATGAGTATGATATTGGCTGTGGGTTTGTCATAAATGGCTTTTATAATTCAGGTAAAAAGGGTCAATAATATGGTGAAGGATAGAATTGGACTTTTATTGGTGAACTTATCATAGTATATACAGATGTTGATTTATAATGATGGACACCTGAAACATAAAACGCAGTGTACTTCAATAGAAAAAAAATCAATCTTATAATTACCAATATGATAAGGTATAAAGGAAGAGGGCTGATTTCTGTTTGAGAAAATCTAACAAGAGGTCTCTAATACAACTTGAAGGGTCAGGGAAGATCCCTTTGAGGAAATTATATTTAAGCTGAAGGTTTTGTTTATTTTTGTGCTTGGGACTCAAATTGAGCCTGTAGATGCAATATCAGCTGTGGGTCGAGACTGGAATCAGACCCTTGTAAGTGAGTGACCATTTAGCCAGGGCTAGACACCAGGACTCATTTGCCTTGAGCTGGGCTTTTATTACTAGCACCTTCCTCATTTTTTATGGATTCTGCCTGTAGTGACTCCAGAGGGACCATGTGTTTTAGATTTGCATTTCATTTTATCTATTTTTTTAAACACATATTATCATATATACTCATTTTTAACATTTAGATGGGATTTGTTTATTCCCATTTTTTGGAGTATTTTTATCATAAGTGAATGTTGGATCTTGTTGAATGATTTTTTGGCATCTGTTGAGATGACCACATGATTCCTGTCTTCCTTTTGTTGATTTGATGAATGACACTGATTGATTTGCGTGTGTTGAACCAGCCTTCCATCCCTGGCATGACACCTACTTCATCTTGGTGGATGACTCTCTTGCTATGTTCCTGTGCTGGGTTTGCTAGGATTTTGTTGGGGAGTTTTGCATCTATTTTCATCAGAGATATTGGTCTATACTTCTTTGGCACTATCTTTTTTGGTTTTGGGGTCAAGGTAACATGGCCTCATAGAATGTATTGGGGAGTTTTCCTCCCTTTTCAGTTTTTTTTTTGTTTGTTTGTTTTTAAGAGTGTGAGTGCTATAGGTATTAGATCTTCTTTATAGATTTGATAGAATTCAATGGAGAAGCCACTGAGCTTTTGTTCTTGGGAGACTTTTTATTGCTCTTTCAACTTCAGCACTTGTGATTGGACATGTTTAAGCTGTCTCTTTCATCCTGGTTCAATCTTGAGAGTTTATATGAGTCTCAGGAATTTTTCCACTTCTTCTTCCACTGTTGTTGCCCAGTTTGTTCACAAAGAGACTTTTATAATAGATCCTTATGATGCTGTGTATTTCTGCAGTATCTGTTGTAATCTTGCCACTTTCATTTCTGAATCTATTAATTTTGGTTTTCTCCTTTCTTTGTAAGCATAGCAATGGCTTGTCAATTTTATTTTTTCAAAGAACCAACTCTTGGTTTCACTGATTTTTTTTTTTACTTTTATCTTCTAATTTATTTCTCTTCTAATATTTATTTCTTGGCTTCTACTGTTTGGGGGTACTTTTATTGTTCTTTTTCTAGTTTCTTCAACTGCAGAGTAAGATTGTTAAATTGAGAACTTCCTTGTTTGTTTATATGGCCCTGTATTGCAAACTTCACATGTAGTACTGCTTTTATTTTTTTTTTTTAAAGATTTTTTATGTGTACATACAAGCTGGGGTACAGGCCAGAGGCGTGGGGCGGCGAGAGGGTTCACCAGAGAAAGAGCGGGTAGCAGAACAGGCAGATCAGAAGTACACTGCTGAGGGGAGCAGCGAGCAAGGCAGGAGAGGTCTGCCGCGCTATGTGGGATTCTCCCTGGCTGGGCATCGAACTCGCGTCGCTGCTGCCGACAGCTCCACAGCACAGCGCTTAACCGCTGCGCCACCGGGGAGGCCCTAGTACTGCTTTTAAAGCCTCCCATAGCATCTGGTAAAAATCTCTCGGTTTTCATTAGTTTCGATTCTTTTTTTAATCTCTAATTTCTCCTTTGACTCAGGAGTTTTTCAGAAGCATTTTGTTTAGTCTCCACATACTTTGGGTTGCTCCAGAATTGCTTTTATGGTTGATTTCTAGCTTTATAGCTTTGTGATCTGTGAAGATACTGGATATAATTTCCATTTCTGTGTATTTTCTGAGCTTGTTATATATTCTGGTATATGATCTAGAAAATGTTCCATGTGCACTGGAGAAGGAAGTATATCCATTGCTTTTAGGATGGAAACTGTAAATATCCAGTAAATCTATCTGATCTAATACTTCTCTTAAGGCCTTTGTTTCTTTGTTAATTTTCTGTCTCAATGGTCTATCCCTTTGCGTCTCCATCAATGATTGAATTTTTGCTGATTTATTGTTTTAGGTCTGTTAGTAGTTACTTTCTATCACTAGGAGCTCCTATCTTTGGAGCATAAATATTAATAAGTATTATATCTTCCTGGTGAGTTGTTCCCTTGGTCATTCTGTAGTGTCCATCTTTGTCCCTGATTACCTTTTTTTTTTGGTTGAAAGTTCAGCTTATCAGATTTGAAAATAGAAGTTCCTGATTTTCTCTTTGATTTATGAGCATGTGTGACTTTATTCCAGACTGTTATTTTTTAGTTTTTGTCATTCATTTTCAAAAGGCTCTCTGTGAACAAAGAATTGATGGCTGGAATTCTTTCATCCACATTGTTAGCCTGTCTTTTTAGTGGTGAATTCAGACCATTTCCATTATGGTGATTATTGATCTGAACTGTTTTTCAGTCATTTTATTTTTGATTTATTTTTCTACCGTTTCTTTCCCCCTTTGTTCCTCTCTACTCTTTCTGTATGGCTTTCCTTAGTTTTTCTAACAGTTTCTTCGCTTCTTCATCTTCAGATGTTAGTTTTTACTTAAACTCCTATGTTTTAGGTCCTTTATGAGCTGACGTCTGCTCTCTGACATTTAACTATACTGGTTTTACCCATTTGTTCCTCCCCCTTAGTATTTGGTGGTGTTGACTCATGGTATTCTTGCTTTTGGTATTGGGGTTATGTCATCATTTTGCTAAGGAGTTTGGGCTTCAATTTTTTTCTGAAGAAGTCCTTTTAGTATTACTTAAAGAGCAGGTCTGGTGGTAGCAAATTCCATTATCTTCTATCTGTCTAAGAAATCCTTTATTACACCTTCATACTTAATTGGTAATTTTGCAGGATAGAGAATTCGTGGCTGACAGTTCTTGTCTTTTAGGATTGCAAATATTTCCTTCTACTCTCTTCTTGCCTGGAGAGTGTCTAGACTGAAACCCAAGGATATTCTAATTTGGGAGCCCTTCTAGGTTACTTTTTTCCTTGCTTTCTACAAAATTTTTTCTTGGATTTTTGATAGCTTTACAATAATGGGTGTAGGTCTTTTTGCATTAAAGAATTTAGGTATTCTTTCCAGTTACTGGACTTCCGTATTCATCTATAGGTTTGAGAAGTTCATTTATTATTTTTTTAATAGGGTTTTTACTCCTATTTCTTTTTCTTACCCTTCCGGGAGCCTAATCATTCTTGGTTTCCTCTTCTATTTGAGTCTGATATTTCTCATTTTCCCTTTGTCTTGGCATTCTCTTCTTCTCAATGTGTAATTTGTTCGTTTGCGTTTTCCACAGTTGAAATTCTTTTTTCTGCCATTTTAATTCTATTTAAAGAACTAAGTCTGTCTGCATTTCATTCAGACTCTTTTGTGATCTTTTAATATATTCACTCTCTTTAGTGACGAGCTCTTTGTTCCTAGATCTCCTTTCTGAGATCTTGCATCTGCCCTTCTGCCTTTGACTGACCTTCTGTTGTCTCATTTGATATTTTTAATATTATTTTGAAGTTATTGTCTATTTCTGTCTCCCCTATATTTGTCCCAGGACCTCTGTCCTCCTCACTTGGCTTTTCCATCTTGGTTGAGATTTTCCTTGTTTTCTCGGCATGTATGGCGCCTCATTCATGTGTGGGTATGTGGCTGGGGCGTTCGGGCTTTATCTTTGTCCTCTTAGTTTGCCTGGGAGCGAGGGGGCGGTAGGCGTGGAGTCTGGGGCTTTAATACTCAATCTCAGCTTGAGAAGTGGCTTTAGTCCCCTCTACCTCTTGTTTCATTCCACAGTTAAGCTCTGTTCTGTGCTCGGGTTGTCCCCACTTCCCTCCCCACAACCCTGTTACTCCTTTCTTCTGGGAACTGTGACCTATAAAGCTTGGGCCTCCTAGCGGAAAAGGCAGCGTCTGGACCTCTGGACTCTCACTCTGGGAAATTTGCATTGGTCAAAGGCTGCGCTGTGTTGTACAGTGGGCGAACATGTGCCCACTTAACACTGTGGCCACCAGAATGGTTGCTGATGCCCCGTCCTTGCTCAGCTGATGCTTCTGCAGGGCTGGGACATACGGGGCCTTGGGGCACCTTCCCAGAGGATTTGTGATTGCACTCTGAAGTCCTTTTTTTCTGCTTTTTGGTGCTTTATGGAGTCAGGCCTGGCTCTTCTTTGGTCTCTTCCAGGAGTGGGGAGGGGAGTTTTCAGTGGCCATGCAATCCCAATTGGGGTTCCCAATTGTGGGGTTCCTAATTTTCTGGGTCAGAGTCTGCCAGGCTCCCACTGCCCTGGTTTGGGCCCAGACACACACTCTTGTGTTGACAAAATTCCTCAAAGGAATTTGACCAAGTCCTGGGTTTCCCTCAGCATGGCTTGGGGAGTCAACTTCCAGCCCAGACACACTTCCTCTCACCTCCCTGTTTCCCCTCAGCAGCCAACAACCCTAGTCCTTGAACTCCTTGAAGAAGTCTTGGATCTGTATGGCTGGTACAAAGCATCTGGATTTTCCAATAGACACATTCCATCTTATTTATAGTTGTTTTCAAGGGCGAGAGTAATTCTAGTCTATTATGCCACTTTTGGGGGAGGGGTTGATTCTTTGTATTATGAGCTACGGTTGTGAGGTCTCCTTTACTTCATCTAGGCGTGGTGAGTCTAGACAAAGGTTTGTCAATTTTGCTTACCCTTTCCAAAAACCAATTTAGTTTATTTAATCGTTTCTGTTTTCCTGTTCCCTGTCATTTATTTCTGTTCTTTATTATTTCCATCCTTCTAATTTGGGGCTGGTTTTTTTTCTCCCCTAGTTCTTTTCCCCCTAGTTCTTTTTGCTTGTTCCTTAAAGAGTAAAATTAGCTTGTTTATTTGGGATCCTTCTTGCTTCTTAATGTGTTTGTTGCCGTGAACATCCCTTTTGTTGTATCTCATAAGCTTTGGTATGTTTTGTTTACATTTTTGTTCATCTCAAGATACTTCCTTCATTACCCTTTAATTTCTTCTTTGATCATTGATTGTTGAGAAGAGTGTTAATGTCCATGTATCTGTGAATATTCCAGTTTTCCTCCTAGAATTGTAGTTTTATAACACTGCTGTCTCCTCAGAGGCTCTGCAACCCACCACCCTCTCTCTATCAGAGGATCCCAACCTAAACCTGTCAGATAACATGGCTGGAAACATGTCAGCAGTCCTACTAGCCTCAGAGACTCTGGAAAGGAAGGAGTTAATTGGGCCCTCCAGGGGTTAGACCCTACCGGAGAGGCCACATGGAATCCCACTGGGGAAGAGGTCCAGGGCTATGAGGACCGTGTCCTGCTGGGTCAGAATGGGGCCCACTTACCCCTCCCTCAGAAGACTCCAAAGATAAGACCTGGGCTTCTACCCAGCATGGAAACAGGCTTTCTGACCCACAGTGGCATGGAAGGCTCCACTCTGTGAGTGTGTGTGCGCGCGCACGTGGGCACGCAGGAAGGTGTCATTTGAAGTAGAATCCCTGACCATACTCTCTCCTCCCACCAGGTAAACATAGCCGATTCTAAATCACACACACTCATAATCACAGATATGTCATCTCCCCAGCCCCCCACTGATGTGAGAAGTGGTGTTTGTGACAGCAGGACACCAGCACCTCCGTCCTTTTAGACACCTCAGATAAATCAAGGCCCCCGTTTCAGTACCCTCATCTGGTGGAAACAAGATCGCTGCTGACCCGGGTGAACCACCAGCCTCTGGGACTGGGAAGCGCAGGAGTGCCGCCTTCTGTTTTCAGACTTTTTAAAAGGAGTGCGGGAAGGGGATAGGCCTCTTTTCCTTTTGTTGGGATGGGTCATCATGGCAAAGTACTATTCTGCCTTCACTGGACACACTGGTAATGCACCTGCCGGAGATGGCAGATCCAGCGGGAGGCAGGAGATACAGGACGATACCCGAGGGAAGGAGGAACGCGGGAACTTTCCAGTTCTTCAGAACACTGGTGACGGCAGGCACTCCCATTTTTAAATATCATTCCCCCACCACCCCCAAAAAGCTGGTAGTGTGATGTGAAACTCCCCCCACCTCAGCATTTCTCTCTGTCCCAGCCCGCAGGCTGCTCCCTCTGGATAGGCCTGCCCCCACCCAAGGCAGACACTCAGAGCTGCTGATGCTGAGGCAGCCACCCTGGAGTGTGTGTTCTAGCCTCAAGCTTTTGACCAGGGAAGACACGGGCCCAGAGGCATAAGAAAGCCCAGTTAACCCTAAGGCTAGGGTTACTTCCCACCCCCCATATGCCACTGGTGTGGACGTCTGTCTCTAGTCATGGTTAGAAAACAGTCAAGGAACTTCTCACAAAAGAGCTGGTCCCATTAGGGAATGACCCTTAGCACACCAGCAAAGGGAAAGGTGACAATCATCCTTGTATTTGTATCCAACCTCTGGTAGGAATTTGTTACAGTCGAGGGGGAGAAGGGGTGGCTGATGGACGGAGCTCAAATGCACCATTTGAGCACTGACCCTGAGTCTAGTCTCATCAGGATCATCTCTGGCAATCAGGACTCCAGTTCTGGTCCCACCTCTGCTGCTCACGGGCAGGAGCCTTGGGCAATGCGTGCACGCGCTAAACATTTCCTCCACCGTCAAATAGAAGTGGGTTGAATCACCACCTGGGAGGCTTCTTTCAGCTCCATAGGTCTGTGATTCTAGACTTCCCAGCTAGATGCAGAAGCCCATGAGAGGAGGGAGGGGCTGTTCTGGAGTCATTTGAAAAAGCCCCTTTATAAACGTTGGCCCAGAGGGGTTTTGCTCACCCAGCTAGAAGCCACTCCCTGCCTGGGGCCCAAGTCTTCAGGCCAAGCTGACCGGGACTGTTCTGTGAGCCAGGGTGACTGCAGATGCTGATGGGGGGGCGTGGGGGCCCACAGAACCCAACATTCAGAGACATGTCAATCCAGGCTCAAGTCCGAGGTGACCATGAGCTGTAGTCATATAACCTCTGAGCCTAAATTCCCTCATCCGTAAAGTGAGAATGCCAACTTCACAGGTTAAAGGGACACCACGAGATGCACGCTTCAGCTTGCACACTGAAGGTCTGTGACATGTTAGCGGGCTCCCTCCCTGCCTCCGAGCACCCCTAGGTGTGTGTCACAGAAGTCTGTGTTCGTGTGTACATTTTGTCTCCAGTTTTTTATGCAGCTCCATGAAACATGCCATCTCAGGTGGTTCTCTAGCAATTTTGTTGCTACAAATCCGAAACTCTCTGTAGGCTGCTTACACCACCGGAGCAGGAAAAAACATCCACCAAACTGCCAGCTTAGGACTTCAGGGGCTTAGCTTTCACTTGTCTGCATGAGGGCTGGGGCGACAGCTGGTAGGTGGCAGAGTAGAGAGGGGCAAAGGGAGAGACGAAGTCAGCGTTCCCTCTGCTCTGGAGATGCAGCGGCGGGCTGTGAGGGCGCCCCCGGCAGGAGGCTCAGCTGTCTCCAGGTCTCCGAGTCTTGGTTTTGTCATCCACAGCGATGGAGCTAAGGTTATTGTAATGACTAGATACCTAGGTGGCCCATAAATATTTTTTTCTTCCTTTTTCCCATTTTCAGGGTCAAGTGCAAATGCGGATAGTTCCCCACTACCACAAGATACGAGGTCGCGTTTCCCGCACTTGGGGGAATCACTGGGGCCAGCCCATCGGTCCAATGGACAAGCCTCAGGCTGGGGAAAGCAGCTGTGTGATCACGGGCTCTCCCCGCCAGGTAAGGCTTGCTCGATTCTTAACAGGAAGGAGGCAGAGATCTTCAAAAGGACACACATTCACACAACCACCTTGTAGAAAATGGACCCGCAGAGGTTTGACTGATGTAGAAAACACGGGATTGTCACCAGAGGCGGTGGGAACACATGAGCTAGTCCCCAAGCACACAGACTGAGCCAGGTAACAAAGTGGACTTTCTAGGTGGTAGTAGGCTAATGCGTAGAAAGCTTTGGGGCGGGTGGGGCGTGAAAAAGCTAATTGGGTGTTAATTTCTTACTCTATAACAAAGAAATGGAGGAGGGGAGTTTGGGGAGGCAAGGGCAGCCCGTAGCTTTCAAGAAAAAGAGGCATTTTATTCAGACAATGAGACAGATGTCAGAACATCCCCTGTGACGCCCGGAGGAGCCTGCCGAGGGGAAGGGGCGCTGCAGGGGCTGTGGCACGAGATCCCTCACTGCCAACAATGCTGGCACTGGCCCCTCACCCCCTTCAGAGCCGGCATACGTGGGAGAGAGCTGGAAACAAGGCCCGGGGGACACCCACTGTATCCTGGAAAAGGACCAAAACAGGGCCGGAAGCCATGCCAGTCTTTCCTATGGTTGCTGGGAAAGTTGTATGCTTGAGACCTGAGAATCTAGCTGGGAAGTCTCTGGGGGTAACCCCAGGAAAGGAAGGGCTCCTGAGGACGGCCTGGCCAGGAGCAGGTAGACAGGGCCCAGCAGCCACCGGGCAGCTGAGCCCAATCCTGAGATAGCTGACAGGAGTGCTCAAGAGGGGGGAGGAGGGGCACATAAAAATAAGAGGAAAAAAGATCTGATCTCTGGGAGGCTGAGGTATTGGAGAGCAGAGCCTGGCCCGAGGGTAGACAGGCAGGGAGCTTGAAGGGCCAGGCACAGAATCTTGGTGGGCACTCCAAGTAGTGCCCTGTGGGGCCCAACAGTCCCTTGGCTTTTGAAGGCAACTCCTCTGATTATCACTTTGTTGGACAGGTCGCACGTGTTCATCACGCGGTGGCTGCGCGGTACCGTCCTTTCCACCCGCTCCCACCTCGGTTCCTCCAAGCTCTGGGCAGGGCAGACAGCACGGAGGGGACAGGAGAGCGCTTCATCGGCTCTTCAGGCACTTGGTCCAGGTACGGCCGCCCGCCCGCCCCGGCCTCAGGAGCGATACACCTTCAGTCTGTTGTGCTGATCCAGGCCCAGCTGCAGCAGGCCGGAAGTGGCCCTGGGCAGCGAGGAGAGCTGTCTGGCCACGAGGTGAAGGAAAACCCTGAGTCAGCGACGAGCCAAATGGGGTCTTCCTCCGTCCCCCAAGGTGCAAACACAAGTCCAGCCGCACCGGCAGCTAGAAAGGGCTGGGGTTTGGGAATCGGCTGAAAGGATACGACTTGGGGCCGTTCTTATAGCGCTCTAGCCACTTCCGATTTGCCTCCATCATGCTCCGAAAGTCAGTGCTGCCCATGTCAGGAGCTTGGGGGCGACGCAGGAGGCGGAGCTGTTCACTGGGAAGAGGAGGACAGCTTGAGGTGAGGAAGAGGCACATGCGGTGCAGCCCTCACGCCCCCGCCTCCCTCTTCCGCCTTTCCGGGCTCTCTTTTGCAATTCAGAGCTTCCTCTGCTGGCAAGAACTGCCCCTATGGAATGACAGCATCAGTTCCCAAGAGGGAAGGTGGCGGACCCCCTCTGCCCACTTCCTGGGTGAAAGCGCCTGACATCAAGGCTCCCGATTCTCAGCCATTTTCATCAGCAAAATCTCTGTCTACTCAAATCCCTGCCCGGCATCAGCTCCCAAGTGGGGCAGGGTTGAGGGGGGAGTACTTATGATGGGGGGCTATATTTGGCAGGACTAAGATGAATGAGAAATTAATAACAGGTTTAAACAACTGCCCATCTGTCTTTCCTCCAAGGCGCCCCTCGCACTCCAGATGTTGCTCAGCAGGACTGGGAGAAAAGGGAGTTTTATCAAGCAGACAAAGAGCTCAATGGCAAAGGGAAAGGCCAAACTCTGGGAGAGTGTCCAGCGGCCCAGAGAGCAGCTTCTGCCCGGAGCCTGGTCAGGTAAGCCCCCCACACGCCCGCCCAGGACGCTGGCGGTTTGGACGGGGCATTTGCAGCCTCAGAGGCCCCAGCGGGAAGCCACAGGGAGGCTTACCTGGCAGACACATAGCCCAGTCTGCTCTCCGACAGGGAAGGGCGGCTGCTGAGGAACGGCACTCCGGCTGGGGGAGGGGGAGGAAACGGTTTAGACACGGCAGCTTTTCAGCTGACCAGACCTGGCCCAGGCAGACCACCTCTTCCCCAGAAATTGAAAAGGCAGCACCCCCTGAAACAACCAAGGAACATTTCAGTGACTCGAGGTTAGAGACAAATGATGGAATTTTCTATTTCAATTTGCTGGGCTGGGGGGAATACTTTTTCCCTCAAATAACTCTTTATGGCTTCATATTCCTCAGCAGGGTCAGGGGTCAGTCACATGGCCATGCTCTCACATGCAAAAGCCTGTAGTCAGAGGGGCCTGGAGCTTAATAGCCGAGTTTCATTTTCCTCGCCTAACAGGGTGCATAAATACTACCAAGATTATTAGAACTAAAACTGAACATAATGCCCAGTCCATAATACAATGGTACTACCACAAGACATCGGCCTTTTAGGTTCTGCTGGGCCCTAAAATCCATCACAGACCCTCATCAGCCCAAGTTCCAGGTAAAGCATCCAGCTACAGGACGACCTGCACGCTCTTCCCAGGGAACACAGGCCATGGCACGCCAAGTTGGAGGGCAAAGAGCAAGGGGGGAAGGTTTAGCCCGAAGGGAGCTTACTTGGAAAATACTTGTGCCACTTCTCCACCAAATAGTCATCCACTGTTTGAGCCACGGCAGAGGAAGGGAGCCTGGAGCCCAGCCCTGGGTCCCAGGCCCATTGGGTGGACATGGATACAGCAGGGGATGGGGCTGGGGGGGTGCTCCTGGAGGACGGGTGAGGGGCATGCACCGGTGTGGAGCTGAAGAGCGGCGGCTGGAGGCTGATGTTGCCCAGCATGCTGAGGACACCGCTGAGCTGGCTGCTGATCCGCTGCAAAGAGCTGCTCAAGTAGTGCATGTGGCTGGGGCAGGAGAAACTGGGGGTTGGTGCGACTGAAAGGGGAGAGGCAGAAAGTGGGGAAGGTGCCCAGGCCCAGCTGGTGCCGCCACACCCCACCGCTCCTGGGTCCGCCAGACAGCCGCATGGCTCCGATGGTGGCACAGAAAGACAGTGGGGCTCGGCGTGCAGACAGGAGCTGGCTGAGCAGCTCTCCGGGCCGGGGAGGGCCCTGTGCAGGTCCGAGCAGCCTCGCAGAGGCGGCCTGGCGGCTGGGGACACCTCTTGCGCCGCACAGTGGCCTGCAGCTCAGGCAGCTCTCATCCTCACAGCCCTGGGCGGGGGGGCCAGCTGGGCTCTCCTTCCCGAGCACTTCGCGGTGCCTGCTCCAGACACTGGCTTCCGGAGTTGCTCCCCAAGTTCTTCCCTCCCTCTCTCCAGGCATATTGTGGGTCTCCCCCACTCACCCTGAGGCAGTGGGGAGGACTCAGAACTTTCACTATCCGAGTCTTCCAGGTTGCTGAGGTCAAAGGTCACCACCTTCTTGGCGGGGTTTCCTCTCAGTGAGTCCTCATCCGAAGCCTGCTAGATAGAGCAGCACTTATTCTAGCACTCTGTGCTTTCTGTCCTTGTGACGTGTGGGGACTGAGGCCATGGTGGGTAGTTTGTTTGGGGTCCAGAGTTCCATAAGCACCTGAGACAGGCGCTTCCTGAAGGCTGCCTGGTGGGAGGAGGGGGACTCGGACCGCAGGGCCTCCCAGGCCAGCCGGATGCCCTCTTTCCCCCACTGGACTCTCCTTGCAGCGTCCAGCCACACCCACATCTCAGGAGTCCATGGGGAAGCCGCCTCCGAAGCTCTGGGCCGGGGCAGGGGCTGGTCCCACTCTCAGCCCTTCGGGGAGCTGAGGCCGTGCAGCACAGGTCTTCAAACCCACAGATGTGTCCACAAACGTAAAGCTCCTGCCTCTTCTACCGGTCCAGGAGCCCTGTGCCTGCTGCCAACCCCAGAGGTCCGGCTCCCCAGCACAGGACCGAAGAACCCCACCAAATCCCAGGAGAACAGGGAGGCCGGCGCAGGGCTGTACCTCTTCCTGGAGAGCGGACTCCAGCTGACTGAGCTTCTCCTCTTTCTTCTTCAGCAGGTCCTGGCCTTTCCGGAAGGCCGACTCCATCTCGTGCCGGTGCTTGGCCTCCTGCAGCCAGGGGCAATAAGGGGGTGACTCACCACAAGGATGCCAGAGCCCAGCTCTGACATTGGGTTGTCCTGAAAAAAATCAACTCTCAGTCTGGCTTCTCATCTGGAAAGGAGAAACAGCACTTTTCATCGGGGCATGAAAATTGGCAGCGTGTGTTAACAAGGTTAGCGCCGGCCCCCGCCCGCCAGCACTGCCGGCACCAGCACCGCTGTGAGGGATGCGCCCTGAGCACCGTCAGCATCCGGGACAGACCTCCAGGGGCGCGAAGCTCTGTGAGCCCAGGTAACCGCTCCCTGAATCTGTACTCTCATGGTAAACTGGGTATCAGAGCTCAGTCTCATGCTGAGTAGGCGCAAAAGATGGTTGAAATGCGAAATAAAGAGTTTAGAGCAGTTTAAGGAGGCCAAGCACTGGGTATCAAGTGTTAAAAGCCTCACCGGCTCCCAGCCTGACAGCCGGAGGGCCGTGCACACCAGTCACCTGTCAGGTCAGAGACTGAGCCAGTGACCCGGGGACCCACGTGACCACTCTTCCCATGGAGCCTCCAGAATGACCAACTGAGGGTGAGTTCTGCCCCGGCGGCCCCCAGCCCCTTGCGCGGAAGGCGCGCTCCGGCTCCCGACCTCCTCCAGGCCCTTGCACGCGTCTCCCAGGGCCTCGGGGCCTGCTGCGCCGCTGGCCCGCTCCCGGCGCCACTGCTGCTGGACCACCTTCAGAGTGGTCTGCCGCCTCCGCATGGAGTGGGTCTGCTGCACCAGGAAATCCTTGACATCACGGAGCATCGCGCCATCAGCAGAGAGGTAGTTTCGGGCACTGGGACGACAAGCCAGGTAGGAGTGTTGAAGGGAGACAGAAACCCAGAGCGCCCCCAAACTGGGTCACTCAATCACTCCCGCAGCAGATGCCTGGCCTGAGAGAAGGCTGGCACTGGGCAGGTGTGTAGATGCCACTGTGAAGTCCATACAGAGTCCATGTGCTGCTGCACTGGGTCCCCCAACCCTCACACCTGAGGGAGACGGGTGGCCAGACACGCCGTCAGCTTCCCTCTGGCTGACAGTCCCAGGGGGCAGTCCCGGCTTGCCAGGGAAGCTTCCTCGGTCCTGAACCAAGCCCCACTGGTAACACTCCAGCTCGGCGCTGCAGGTGCACTGCCCCCTCATAGTATCCTGAGCCAGGAGAAGACAGGCTGTTGGAACTCACCCATCCACGGACAAGTCCATCTCCTCTTTGGTCTGGTTCTAAGGACAGAGTAGAAAAGACCCAGTGAATACAACAAAAGCAGGTAACTGCAGGTTCAGGGGAAGCCCTCCCGGTGGTGTACAGACATGTGGTTCTGCCACTTACAGGTATCATTTGAGTGATGGAGACGGACAGTGGACCTAAGACCAGGAGGCAAAGGTCCTGTATAGGGCAGAGGCAGGCCCACCAGGGGATGAGCCCTGCCGCCCTATCCCTTTCAAGGCGTAGAGATACTCACTGTCCCCAGGGATCTCCTCAGGTCCTCAATGTGCAGATCTGGCTTAAGATGCGAGGCAGCGTTACTCTCCTCGACTGCCAGCTCCTTCAAGGTGTCCTGATTCCTCTTAGCTACAGCTTCCAGGTTGCTAAGGTGAGAAAGAAGACAGGGAGGCAGGGCCGAGTGATGAAGCAGACAAGGTTTCTGTGGGACCCGATGAACTTCCAGCCCCAACCTTAGGGGGAGAGCAGGACCATCGCCACCCCTTCACGCTCACCCATGTCCCTGAGACAGGGCTGGGATCTGAAGGGCCCAACTAGGGACCCCCAGCCTCCACCCCCCTCCTACAACAGTCACGCCATGATGAGGTCACAGGGCAGGCAGCGGGGTGCCAAGCGCGAGCGCTCACACAACCTGATGTGCGTCTGCAGCAGATCCGCCTGGGTCTCCAGCTCAAACTTGCGGGCCTGAAGCTCCTCGAGAATTCTTCGGAGCTGCCGGTTTGACTCGAGCAGGTGACTGTGCTCCTGCTTCGCCGCCTCCAGATGCTGATGGGTGGCAGCGGCTTCCTGGGGCGGGGGCGGAAGAAAAGAGTCACTAGGAGACATGCGAGATAAAGGCAGGGAGCAGCGAAGCCCAGGAGGGATGGGCCTGTGGGCATGAGGTGTGTGGGCCCCCAGCCCTCAGGCTCCCGGGTGAGAGCCCACAGAGGGGCATTTTGTAGAAGGGCCAACCTGGTCTGGGACCCCAAAGCCCTAGAGCAATTATGTGAACAAAGGTGGAGCTGGAAGGAAGGAAGGAAGGAAGGTGTGGCAGACAAACCTCACTCTCGCGCGCAACCCGCCTCTGCACGTGGAGGAGCTGCTGCTCCCGGGCAGTCTCCTCCTGCGGCGGAAGGGAAGAAAAGGGGTCCTTCAGCGGGCCCCAAGTCTGACAGGCAGGAGGCTGCCCTCTCCTGCGGGAGCCACAGCTCAAAGACTTTTGGAGAGCCTGTTGCCCTCACCTGGATGTCCAGCTGACACAGTTTGGCTTTGACATCTCTGGTTCTGATTTCAAGTTCCACTTCTAAATCTTGGAATTTCCTTTCCTGCCCGGAAGTGTAGGTGGAGAAAAAGATGTAAGTGTAGAAAGGCCGTTGCCTGAGAAAGCAGGAGGCTCCTGGTCCACCCTACCAGAACTCAGAGCTGGCTTCAGGCTTCCTCCCAACTGCCCCTGCGGCCTCCCTGGAAATCACCAGATCTTGCTTACTTCCAGTGGAAGCAAGGAGAAGCAAAGGTACCAACCCCAACCCCATAGAGGGGCTCTCTTCTAATCTAGGAATGTCTCCTGTTCCAAAACACACAGGCGCAAAGATGCCCCAGCTTTGAGGAGGCCCCGGCGTCCCCTACTCCCCAAGCGGTCCTGCTCCCAGCACTGCACTATCCTGCATGGAGGTACCGGGGTGGGTGGGCCCCACCTGCTCCCGGTGCCGACGCCGCAGGTCTTCCAGCTGTCTGTCCTGCTCCTGCCTCAGGGTCTCCAGTTCCCGCTCGTGGGCCCTGCGCAGGCGCTCCAGCTCTCCAGTCAGATGCCCCAGGAGTTCTGCTCGCTGCTTCCTCTCCTAGGAGGGGGAAGAGGGGTGCGGGAGGTGTTCACTGGCGGGAAGCTGCAACACCCCCACCCCTGCAGCTTGGGTCAGCAAGCCTGCAAGACTAGTGGAAATACAAGGAAAGCACAGTCCTATCCCCCCCAAGCCTACACCCACTGTCGCTGAAGCAGACGCTGGTCTGATGCCATGAGCAGCTCCCCGTGCGGAGCCAGCCTCTCCTACCACCCCATCATGTGCCACTCTCCTTCCTCGAGGGAGAAGTCATTAATAAATGCTCACTGCTCTTCTGCGGGGTCAGAATTGGTTTGGGAAGGAAGTCAGCTACATTTCATCATGGGGCAGATCAGAGTCTGAGGCGTGGGTGCCAGCTCTGGGAGCGCTGGCTGTAGGCTCAAGTCAGTACCCCCAAGCCGGGCACGTGAAGCGGCCATGGGTCACTGAGGTTACCGCACTTGGCTGCCCATAAAAGGCTGGGGGTGGGCACGAGGGGGTCTCCATATTGTTTGGTTCTTGCCACTGTTGGAGTCCGGGAACTTCCATTAACCCTGGTGGCAGGCCTTGGACTCAGTCTGCGCTCGAATCCTGGTTCTCTACTTACTAGCCGGCTGAGCCAGGGGTAGTCTACACTCTCCAAGCCTGTTTCCTCATTTTGAAAGTGGAGATGGACTCCGCAAGGTGCTGTGAGGAGAGTGGGTGAGCGGGTGGAATAAAGGGCCTGGCCCACAGCACGAGCTCAGGACATGGAGCCGAGACTACCGTGGCGGGACGGTGCTGCCCGCCTGATGCAGCGGCGGACCCTCTCCTCGACCACCGCCTTAGTGAAAAGGCAAAGCCTGACTTCCCCTTGCAGGGGGCCAAGAGAGAACACCTCCCACTGCCCCCGTGAGCCAACGGGCGCGCGCAGGATGACGGGGCCAAGTCACCTCCGCTTCATACTGCTCTCTGGCCTCAGCCACCACTTGCTGGTGCTGCTCCTTCATCCTGTCCATCTTCCGCTCATGCTCCCTTTCTAGCTCCTGGCGCTTCTCTCTCAGGAGGCCGCTGAACTGCGGGGTGGGTGGCAGGGACGCAGCATGTAGGACCCAGGGTGGACCAGCACAGGGCTGGGGGAGGCAGCGAGCCCGTCACTCAGGCTGCAAACACACCTCCGCAGCGCCGCCAGCACACAGCAGTCACACACATCTGTACACAGGACACACCCCACCGCCGCCTCCCACGCACCTAGAAGGAAGTGAGGCCTAATAAATGGAATCCGAAGTGCCAACCCCAGTTGAGCCACCGAAAGCGAAGGGGAGGACCCGTGGGGCACAGTGGCCCCGCTGAGCCAGCAGAGTGACAGGCGCGGAGAACTCACCTCTCGCTCATACTCCAGCATGTGGTGAACTTTCTGGTGAGCTCTCTGCTCCGCCCACCCAAGGTTCACCTGCAGCTGGGCCTGCCCTTTCTGTTGCACGTCCTCTATCTTCTTCTGGAGGCCAGAGACCACCTGAGGGGGCCCAGCACAGGCAAGGGTGACCCTCAGATCACTCCAGAGTGGCCACGGGGGAGTCACTTCCAGGGACCCAACACCCTTCCCCAGCAGCAGGGTGGAGGCTGAGCTCTTCTGCCCGCAGCCCCGCAGTGACGGGGGCCTGAAGCGCACGCTCGGGCACCAGGAGACCCCGGCCCCGCCTCCGAGGCCAGGGCAGTCGCAGCTCACCTCTCTGTGCTTGGCCTCCAAGGAGGACGAGAGCCGCTCCAGCTCGGCATGGTGCTCTCTCTCCAGCGCTGCCACTGCCTAGAGAGCAAGGGCACCTGTGAGGGGGGCAGGGCAGGGAGGCTGGCGGGCACCTACCCTGGGGGAAGGAAGAGCCAGGAAGACCGTGTCCCATTGCCCTGGAGCTAAGGAGGCGAAGGGAAACCACAGGCACAATTTCATCTCTCCAAAAGAACGCCATCCCTAAAGTCTGCAAGTGACAAACGAAGAGAAACAGGAAGGCCAGCGGGGAGGGGCACTGCTTCCATGCCCCTGCCCCCGCCAGGCCACAGGCACACAGGTGACACGCATGCCTGTGCACGGGGCCCAAGCAGGGTGGCTGCGGGCTTTCACATGAGCTTCCTGACCAGTGAAGCTTTCCCCCACCTCACTGCGGCTTCTCCTTGCCCCAGAGCTGAAGTGCCACCCTTCCTCAAAAGAAAGCAGTTTCACGTGGCCTGATGGCTCCTTACTTGAGCCTCTTACCTAGAGAAAGACCATGGGATTGGAAGGACAAGGAGAAAGCTGCTCTAAGCGTGCTAACATCTCGTTCTCAGACGGGGAGAGGCAATCAGGGCTGCTCCACACGGACAGGGCACCTTTCTATCAGGACCCCTGGTATGTTTTTTTTCAAATCCACAGGCCATTTTCCCACAAGCCTTCACTGCCACTGACAATACCCAGCTGCTGCTGTCCTGACCTAGCCCTGGATCAGCAGCAGGGAGACAAGCTAGCCCCCGAGACAGTCGGGCCCAGATGGAGTAATGGGCCCACCATCTCCCGTGCCCACCCATGTGGACACCCTGTCTGCCTGGCCCCCATCCTGCAGGCCGAAGGCTGGCCCTTCTTCTTCCTCCAACTCAGCCCCCGCAGGGAGGGCCCCACTCCAAATGCTCACTTCTTTCCTCTCCCCTTCCAGCTGTTCCCTCAGCTGCTGCAAAGCCTTCTTCTCAGCATTCAGGCCAGTCTGTTCGTTCTTCTCCGTAGCCTCCATATCTTCCTGGAGCTGCTCTAGCATTTGCCTGTTTTTCTGTTCCAAGCTGACCGTCTCAGCCTTCTGAAGAAATTCCAGCTCTTCTCTCAGCCTCTGCAGAGAAGCCTCTTGCTTGGCCCTGGGCAGACAGAAAGGGCACTCAGGCCTATGCACTCAGGGTGCTTCTTCAGGCCTGGGCAGCTCGCGGTGGGCCCTCACCTGATTTGGCCTTCACCAGCTTCTGTGCTGGACTGGACCTGGGCCCGGAGCCAGGAGAGCCTCTGGCCTTCCTTCTCTCTCACCCGTGTCTCCTCTGTCTCGGAGCCTTTCTGCAGCTGCTCCTTCAGGGAACTAGGTGGTTGTGGCAAATTTTATTAGAGAGATGACAGGGTGTCCCATCTTCTATCCATAATCCCTGGCTCTCAGCCTCCAATAGCCTATACCTGCCTGTGAAACTGCCAAGATTTAAAGACAAATCTAACCTCAGCCTCTGGTCCTGCTGCTTCCCTGTGATGCTTCCCTGGGTAAAGAGGGGGCCATGAACACCACCTTCCCTTTACCACAGGAAGCAAATTACAGGCTGCTTGATCCCAGAACAGCATTTCTTCCAAAGGCTACCTTCCGCCTACAGGTTCGCCTGGACATGGCGTTCACTCAAGAACAGATGGTCTCACTGGTTCCCCACCTGACTGGTTCCAAATCCTTCCCCTTTGCACTGAACAGATTCTGTTCTAGCCACATAGGATAAGCCAGCTCTAAATCCCACCACATTCTTCCTGAACTTGCCTCTTGAACTTGTTCACGCTGAGTCCCCTACTTAGAACTCCCTTTTCTACCTGCCAAAACCCACATCCACTCTTCAGCACCCAGCTCCCTGGTCTCAGATCTTCCCAACTCCAAATTCATCAGTCTTTCTGTTCCCATCACGCTATACGGGGACTCTTCTCCCCTGCCACCATTCCTCTTTTTGTATCATTAATCCTTCTCCAGAGAAAGAATCTTGTCTTAAAATCTGTTCTATCCTAGGGGCTGGTGATAGTAACTAACATGAAATAGAGGCTTAATTTGAATTTGAACAGGCATCCTCCTACCCCAAACTCTAAGCAAGTGTGATTATTGGTATGGGCATCTTATTTACACACCTACAGTGGCAACCATTTCATAACAAAGGGACATCCCCTGCTTGTGACCACAGTCTCCTCATACAGCCCCACAGGGCCAGGGGCTGTGCACTCAGGAAACTCAAGCCTAAGAAAACATGATTCAGATGACAATTTCTTGGAAAAGCTTCTCTAATGAATTCCAAATCCAAAAAAGATTTAGGATCATTTTCTATTTCAAGTCATCAGTACGACGACTCCTCCATTATGACAGAAAATGTGAGCTCAGCACAAATCCTTCCTTCTAGATTCCCATAAACCCTTTCTCTTTGTCCTATGGCTGAGTTTTACACCTAGTACCACCAAATGCTAGAGTGGGATGGGAATTTAGAAAAGGATTGTCCTTCATTTTATAGCTCTCTTGAGCTCACAACTATACTCAGCCCCTTCATCACACAGCTAAAGGAACTAAGAGTCAGCCTGCCTCTCCTCTTGCCTGCCTTCTCATTAAACAAATATATGCTACAAGGTCAGCTATGGCTTCCAGAAATTTCTAGCAAGTGGAAAATTCCCAGCAGAGGAGGCCCCAACCCTCTGAAGGGAAACTATGTAAACAGAAACAGCCTTTCCACGACGCGCTGTCTTGAAAAGAGTCAGGCACGGCACTATCCAGAGAGATCACTCAGGACTGCTGAAGCTCCACTGAATTCAGCTGAACACAAAAACAAGCACTACCATTTATTGAGCAACTATGCAGGTCCTGAACGAGGTCTCACGCTCAACCTAAGAGGGCCACTGGAAGGTCTCTTTGGAGTTAGGTGGTTTGGAGGAAGATGGCGCACAGTCAGCCAAGCCCAGGGTGGCCGGCAGAGCTGAGCCTGCTGGGCTAGCAGGAAGCACTGCCAGGAGTTTCTCCTCAGCACTCTTGTCCACCTAAGCGGATTCATACCTGCTGGGTGGGCCCTGCCCCAAGTTTCAGGTGGCTAGAAGAGGAAAGATGTGGTAGGGAAATCGGTTTGTGGCATCCCCCTGGCAGGAGGCCCAGAAACGGTGATAAAAGGATAGGCCCCAGGTCAGTGGATCCTAATTAGACTAATGAGAGAGATTGCCCCCCACCTTCTGGATAGTTGGGTGTTGGTTTTATTTTCTCTACATTAAGCATAAATATTTTATACATTCTTTGTTTGTTATGCATGATAAAAGGATAATTTTCTACCACTCTTGAATGTTCCTTCTAAGAGGACAAAGTTCAGCCTTTAGTTAAACTGCGAGTAAATCCAATACATTAAATACCTTTCTGTGGCCCCACTCCCATCCCAGGTTGGTGCCAGAGATGCTCATTACCTTCTCGATATCTAGTCCCCCATTTACCCCTTTCTAATAGCTCCCTAATTTCATTCTATCAGGTAAAGAGGCCCAAGTAAAGGACTACATTTCCCAGTCTCCTTTACAACTAGGCAGTACTAGTGATATGTAAGCAGAAGTCATCAGGCATAGGTCCTTGGCAAGCTCCTTTAAAGGACAGAATGAGCTAGAAGGTTCGCTCTTCTGTACTCTACTCCTTTTCCTCCTGAAGTACAGATATGATGGTTGGAGCAGCATCCACAGTGGACTTTGAAGAGACACAGAGTAAACCCAGCACTGAAGATGGCAGAGAGTGAAGGGCACTGGGGACCAGGTGCCTCTGTGGAGCCACTGTAACAACCCCGGACCGCCTTTCCTCATGTAACCTCTCACTAGTTTACCACATGTAGACACACACTCAGGCTCTGCCCAGGCACAAGTGTCTTAGCTGGGCTCTCCCATCAGCTGAAGAAAAACATCTGGCTCCTAGATAAGCTTCACACATGTAGTCCCTACCAACCTTGCTGGGTCCGCACGGGCTGACTCCAAGAGCGGAAGATGTAGTCACGAAGAGGAGAACTGCCTGGCTCAGGCTAGGCTCTGCTCCTTATTAGCTCCAACACCTCAGATAAGTTACTTACCCTTCTGGGGCTCAGCTCCTCATCTCTATCAGACTATAAAACAGGATTGACAACTCCTCATTAAGAGCTGTTCTGAGAACTAAACATATATATATATATATAGTATAAATAAATCACACGGATCAATGTAACCTCTCAAAATACATCAGCTACTTCCATTATTATCGTGTCTCCCAACTCCCTTTCCTCCCAAGAGGGAGCCTTGGCCAGGGAGCCCCTTTTTCCAGGCTACCAAGGAACGGCCTTGGCAGGACCACAGGCATCCAAGGCAGGAAGCGGGCATCTTGCTCCCCAGGCCACGGAGAGGCCCAGCAGCCCGCCTAAGGGGAGGGCAGTACCTGAGAGACAACCTCTGCTGGTGGGGCTGGAGAATCTCTGTCTCCTCCTCCTCCTCTTCCTTCTCTTCCTCCTCCTGCCACAGTCTCTCCTGCAGTTGCTGCATCTTCTCCTGCTCTGACTCCGGGAGCCACTTCTGGTCTTGCTCATGTTCTTGAGCCACTGCTGCTGCCACGGTCTGCAGGGCGGCCTCTGAGAGCTGCTTTGGGGGAGCTTCAGGCTCTGAAGGTCGCCTACAGAGGGTGGGGAACAGCATTTCCCTACTTTTAATACCCACCCACCTCCTGGCCTGGTGGCATCAGGGTTCATGCCGAGAGGACATCACCTGTGGCACCCTGGTAGAGGACCATGATCAGGAATCACACGTGCGAACCAAGTCACCCAAGGGTGGGCAGTAAGGCTGCCCCTCTCAAAGACACAGGCAGCACCTGTTGTCTAGGAAAAGCCCCTCTATGGCTACGGAAGGCCTCAAGGGCCCAGGGAGAAGGGCAGACCATGGCAGGCACTCGGGGGGCCTGGAACATTGGGAACCGAGATGAGAACCTGAAGCTGTGGCTCAAGAGCAGGGGAGAATGAGCTCTGTCCCTGATGGGCTCCGCTCACAACGGCTCATGGCCCTGTTCTCCTCTCCCCACAGGACTCTCCCTGCCCGGGGCTCCAGCCAGCAGTCTGGGAAGTCCCTTAAGGGGTCTCTGTGTCCCTAACTGAAAAAATGCTTGTTCAGCCAGTGGGAGAAGCAGCATGTCCCCTAGCCTGAGACCTAGACCAGCCCATGGGGACCGGGAGCCAGGCAGGAGACCCTCCCTGAGCCTCAGAGAGTACCCGAGGACAGCAGTAGTGCCATGAGCCACAGCTGCCCAGGGAGGCCACATAGTCGCCTGCTGAGAGTAACTTCAATGGAACTGGATGAGAGACTCAGAGCCAACCTGGACGCATAAGGGGATGGGAAGACAAGGGTGCCTGTACAGTACTAAAGGGTGTTTGGCTGCTTGTATTCTGGTTCTTGAAGGAAATACCCAAACAGAAAAGTCAAGAACATTGTGAGCAATGAAAGCATAAGTGGGATGAAGTATTTCCCCTCCAGAGTGGTTTTTCTAAAGGCCACTTTGCATTCCCAGGTCCCCAAAGTCTCCATTAGCAATTGGGCTCGCCACACAACCACCAGCCTTCTCCCTGGTGCCCGGCTGTTGCAGGCCTGACGCGACTACCCAGTCGACCCAGCAGTAACGTGGGAATGCCCAAATTTAGGAGGGCTGGGGCAAGAGTCCCACAGGGGCACCCAACCCCCTGCTAGGGGTGCAGAACCCCCTTCTCGCTCCAGGGCTGGCAATGCAGCAGATGGAGGGCAGTGGGCGGGATCAGATTAGAACAGAAGAAAGCAAGGGTTTTGGAATTCCATTTCAGTCCCGTGAGACCAGAGAGAAAGAGAAGGAAAACATAAAAGGCTACTGAGTCTCTGAAATTCCATTAAAGTCTTTCCTCCCCCCTTTCCTAAAATCATAATTTAGACCAGAAGCAATCTTGAGCTAGGCCTTCAAATTCCCCCAAATCCATTTCCTCCCTCCTTCCAATTCCAGGCTTCCTCAGTCCCCCGACACAGCCCGACAGCTGCAGACAGCAGAGAAGCGGCCCCACCTCCTCTGAGGATCCTGCCCTCGCAGAGCCCCGCTCCCCCCCACCCACCACGCTCCGCCTCATCAACCCTCCAACTCATTTCCAACCTCGGCTGAAACATGCTTTTTCCCTGAGATGGTACCTTTTAATGTTTCTCTCCCCTGTGGGCTGCGCAGCTATGTGGAGCCCTAGGGACAGGCGCTGCAGAAAGATGGGACATCAAATGGCCTGGCAGCGTGTGCCCAGGGGACACGCACCACTGGGCTTGCTCGTGCTCCTGGCACACGAGCAAGCGGGGCTGGTTTCCACTGGGCCTCTTCTCACCATCCCGATTTTAAGATCAAGTATTTCAAATGCCTGGCTTAGCAATGTGCCCAAGAGAGCTGCAAGACCGCTGGGACGCTGCAGGCCCCGGAGGACGGGGCGGGTCTGATTTCAAGGTCACTGCTCAGGTGTCAGCATCAGGGAGACCCAGTTTCTACCAGGGCATGGCCAACAGGAGGCTGGCTGCCTCGCAGCTCTGAGACTGGACGTGTGCAGGAAGGTGAAGAGGGGAGACGGGCAGGGAGGGGGAAGGGGCGGCCGGAGGGAGGGGAAATGGCGGTACTGCTACTGAAACTGGGATGGGAGAGCTCTCATCCCTCCCACATTCAACGACACACTGCTCTTGACCCCTTCACCCGCTCTCTGCAAACCCTGCCTGCAGCATGCTGGGATGTCTAGGGGAGGTTACCTGCTTCCCAGACCTGGGCCGCCCAGCATAGCAGTGGCCGCCTCCTAGCACTGCCCACTCTCACCTGCCTGCGCCTTGTTCCTGATTCCTTCTGATTCAGTTTGCCAACATGTATGAAAGGTAATAGGCGCTATAGTCATGTTTTCTAGATGCTGTTTTTCATGATGTTCTGGCCCTTAAAAAGCCTGCTGGTCGAGGAGAGCATGCCCCTCCCAGGGCTAGCCACAGCTCTACAGCGAGCAAGGGGGCATGCCTTGCACCATTTACTTTCAACCATTTCCTCATCGGACCCAGACCGAGCCAGGATTTCCTCTCCCTTCAGTAGTCAAGGGCCAGGTACCAGCAACTAGAGACCTTCCCTGCAGCCCAAAGTCCACCGCAGTATTCCAACTAGCCAATCCCGCTCATCGGGGTACTCACCCTGCTTCACCTGCTCCGTCCCACAAAAACCCCAATAACGGCTCTGGACCATGCTGCTCTCTTCTGCTGCCTCTTCTGGCTCCTGACCAGCCCTGGTCCTTCCCAGCGTGGGCCTGTGTGGTGGAGCGAGCCCTCTTCTCTCTGGAAATGTAAGTCATAAGTTCTTTTTTCAGTGGCATTGACTTCTCCATGTTGTCACTCGGTCACCTCCATAAATTAACAGGTATACATGAGACACAGACACAGAGTTACTCCCCATGAAACTCAGAAATTCAGCTCATCCCCAATTTGCTATAAAGATTAAAAATAAGGAAGTTATGGGGTGTGAAAAAAAACTAAGGAAAGAGCAGGTAACATCTGCTAAGGTGTGTGTAGACTGAAACTTTGAGGTCAAGGGAAGTGTCTGAGACCCTCGCAGGGGCAGCCTCACTGAACAGAGGGGTGTCATCAGCCAAGGCAGCTTAGAGGCGCCTCCCTGCCCAGAAGGTCCTCTCTCTGAACCACACCCACCTCACAGAAAGGGCCCTGATCTGGGTGTCCACAGCCACCAAGAAGACTCAGAAAAGCCACAGCATGTCTCAAGGTCATTGCAGGATGCATCACCACCTACAAAAAACGGGGCGGCCCTTCCCCGCATCGCCCCTGCAGTGCTGTGGTGACTACAGGTAATATGAGTATAGGTGTCTTGGTGGCTCTCAGGCCACGCCTGTGAGTCCTAAGGATTCTTGATCCTTCTGTTCTGCAGTTCAGAGGGAAGAATGGGCTCGCCCCAGCCCCTGTGTCTCCGGGGAGAGAAAAGAATCACTGGCTGCAGACTAAAGCCAGAAGCCAAGGGCCCTAGGTACTAGAGGCGAGACCCTGGGCAAATCCCTTTGCCTGAGTGTTTCCTCACCTGGAAAAGGGGTGAGAGCAGGGAAGGTGGGACTGGGAGGAGAAAAGCTATATGATTTCCCAACTCTAAAAGCGCTTGGTGCAACAACACAGGTGAACCTTGAACGCAGGCACAAAAGGTATATAGAGTATGCTGCACAATTCCAATTGCAAGACGTAGAACTGGGAAAAACAGATGCACGGGGCCTGGGGCAGGTGACAGGGAGGGAAAGAGCACGAGCAGACATGCAGAGATGCAGTGATGGTTACATGGTGTGGACCTACTGTACAGCATGAACTATACAACTGAGATTTAAGCACTTCCGGGTAGACAAATACCTCAATACATTTTTCCTTGAGAGAGAAAAACTGCACCCAGCACAGGGGAAAACCTGATATACCAGGTTTCTGCTAAAGAGCTGAGAGGTTCACCCTCACCTCCACCCTCATACGCCAAGTTTTGTTCAGGAGCTAAGCCAACCCCACACCAGAATCTAGGACCAAGGCTGTGTGGGGCTCTCAAGGTAGCAACAGAACTAAGGATACATTCACTCTCCCGCCCTGCACCCCTGGGTGGGAGCGGGCACACTCCCTCCCCACCGCCCAAGCAGATGGCACTAAATCAAGACCTGCACACGGGGGACAGGGACACACACATTACAAGTGGCCCTTACACCTCTGGAGAGATCGGAGGGGTGGGGCTGACCACCAGCTTCTCCTGGGGCTCCTCAGCCTCTTCCTGCCCAGGGCCCGGCTCCTGAGCCTGGGGCTGCTGCTCCGTGCCCCTCTCGTGGGCAGTAGGCGGGCTTGGGATGGCCTCCCTTGAGAGCAATCGTGAAGCAGCTGTGTTAGAGCCGGTAGGAAGCAAGAGACTCATCCGGCGGCAAAGCTGTGATGGGACATGGGAGGCGGCGCCAGCACAGCTGCCCCACCCCAGACCTTAGAGCGCCCGCTCCCTGCCTCTTCCGGGCTGTTTACACCGAAGACGCGTGTCTGCGGTGGAACATGACACAGCAGTGGCACCCGAGGAGTGCGTCACACAGCACGGGCCCAAGGGCACAGGTGACATCCAATGCCACTCAGTTTCCGCCACTGACTCGCTCCAGCGGGACAGGCTCGAAGAGCAGCCCTCTCGCCGGCGGGAACAGGACTAGCAAACCACACCTGGCTCTGGGCCAGGCTGGGGGCAAAGGTCCTTTCAGCTGGCCTCTGGGAGACCTCCTGGAGCCTTGCACAAAGCAGGGCTCCACGTGGGTTTGCTGAATGATGAGGTGGGGAGATGGCTGGGAGGGGGTGGGCTGGCAGAATGGTGACTGGGAGAACCGCACCCCAACACACACACTGCCACGGCAGGAACAGCAGTCTCAGCCCTGGCCCCAGTAGGGAGCAGCTGGGCCAGAAGAGATGCTTCCTCATTCAAGTTCCTAAACAACCCTCAGCAGACTGTGTACCCCAACTTCAGCAGCAGACTGAGGATGAGAAAGAACAGCTCTCTGAGCTCCTGTACAAGAAGCTCTGCTGCTGCCCAGCCTGCAAACCCACCCCAGCTCCCCCAGTGCTACGTGTCGACTGAACACCTACACGCTCACACCCCTGCCCTCAGCACCAGCATACACACCAACTACCCCAGGGCAGGGCCGCCACCACCCCAGGAGGCTTCTGCCTCACCCTTACCTCTGCAGGGTCGTGGGCAAGAGGGGGCCGTCTACAGAGTCCTCCCCAGGCTCCTCTGCTCCCTTCTGCTCGGGCTGCTCTTCAGGGGACAGCAGGGACCCTTCTTTGGAGCTCTGGCTGTGAAGGGGACTCCGGAGCCGCTCCCCAAGCAGAAGTGGAGGCGATAACCTGGTCAGAGCAGAGCAGCAAAGTCAGGCCTCTCTACTTGGAGAGCAGAAAGAGAATGGGGGAGTGTAGGGTGTGTCCCGAGGTCGGTTCCTGCTCCCAGGCTGGACCCCAGAGCCAGCCCCGCACCTGTGGAGACTAAGAGAGGGCAAAGTAGCCAGCAGAGCAGGAAGGAGGGACAACCTGCTGAGTACCCCCTTTGCCTGGACTCCTGGGGCTCTGACTAAGCCCCCAGCCCCACAGCCTTCCCAGGACTCTCTCTCTCTCTCTCTCTCTCTCTCTCTCTCAGCCATAGTCATTTCAGCTGCGGCAGGGCCCTAGTTCAGGGCTCTGAATTAGCAACCCTCTGGCTGGTCAGCTCATCCCCTGCCTTCAGGCAGGAGCGCACTGAATTACCAGACCAAAGCCAGGAACTCGTGCAAGTCCCTCAGCTTCCCACTACTGTACCTCTCCAAGCCTTGGGACTGCTGGCTCTGCCGCTCGTTTTGGCTGGACTGGCTGTCATCCTTGTCTTCTCTTCCCAATCTCTGGGCCTGTTGGCAAGAAGCAATGGAAAGTGGATGGGGGAGGGGTTTGCAGTGAGGTCCCTCAATGTCCCGACTGATTCCTGTGCCTAGGAGGCAGCAATGACAGGTGCCTCTCCGGTGGGTAGGGACACTTGGGACACAGAGGGAAAGGCCTGTCCACTGCCGAAGGAAACCTCCAGGGCTCTGGCTAAGCCCCCAGGCTCACAGCTGCTTCCAGTGCCAGCCTTGCTGCCTGGGAGGATGAGTCACACCACAGCTCCCGTGCGCAGAGCCAGAAGCCAGAGGCTGAGGGAGAACACGGAGGAAAAGAAAATCCTGCCTCCTGCTGTAAGAAGTTTTCACTGCCTGTGACAGAAAAAGCAGAGACATCCACAAACACCCCAAATCCACAGGGGCCCCAACCCTCCAGCGCCAATGCCATACGGAGATGCTGAAGTGAAGTGACAGGATTGGGGGCAGCAGACCAGTACATGAAAGGGGAAGGGCCCTGGACAGAGGGCGCCTGGATGAGAAACAGCTATGCTCCAGATGAAAGCGGAAGACCAGGCGCTCCTCTGCTCCATTCTGAGCTCCACCAAGTACCCCCGCCCCATCAGTAGACAGTAATGTCCCTATGTGGTCAGGGGTTACACCATCCAGTCAAAAGAGCACTCATTTTAAAGCCTGCCCGCCTAGGCAAATTTAGCAAGCTAGTGGAAAAGAGGACTATACTTGAATATTTCAAACAGAGGTGGAGCCACAGGGGTATAGTGGTGAAGTTGGCCTGGAACCAACCCTTTGTTCTAGCATTTCTCCCTGGAAGTCTGTCCCCTCCACAGTAAAATGGGATAGTAAACTGCAGCTCACGGGACTTCTGCGAGGATTAAATTAGATCACGTACATGAAGCCCCACTCCTGCTCAGAGGTGGGCCACCACCGTTAGCTCCTCTACCCACACTCCTTTCCCTCTCCCAGCCTAAGACAAAGAAAAAACACCCTGCCGGTGCCAGTCCCCACTCTGAGACTTGTGCTCTTCTGTCACACCAACAGGAGCCCCGTCTGTTCCGGGACACAAGGGTTAACGGGAAAGGTGGGGCGGGTGACAGCTCACTCCGTCTTCCCGGGTGGGGTTCTGGCCAGGCTGGCACACCGCTGTGTCTCCATCCCTGAGCCCACCATCCCCCACACCTCTCCACTGGCAGCCTAAGCCCCTGCAGCTGTGGCCAATTCTGCCATCTGGATGGACGAGGAAGGGCAGGGCCTGAATGAAAAGCCAGCTCTCCCAAATTACATTAAAAATAGAAACGCTGCCTGGGAGTGCCTCCCGGTGCCCGAAGCAGAAGGGCTCCCTGCCAGGGCTGCCACTCCGAATCGCATCAGCCCGGGCAGAGCTGCAGACAACGGCGCTGTGAGCAGTCCCCCTCCCGCCCAGCTCTCTCCCCTTCCAGGGTCCAACTCACAACTTGTCTTCCCCACCAACCACACCAAGCTCAGCAGACAGCGCCTGCTCCCCCTTCTCAAGAAAAAAAAAAGCATGCAGGCCAATTTGCTTGACAAACTCAAATACAAGGTGGGTAACAAAGTGGGGTGATCATAACAAAAACCAGGGGATTGAGCCCTGAGTCAGAAAGGACAGAGTTTTGTCTGTTTCCTTCTTGGTTCACCATCTATATTTCTCCTAGAAACCCAACGAATCTCCCTGCCAGATAAAAGGGGCTAACTTGGGGAAACTGGCCAGACAGGAAGTGCTTTGAGGAGAGTTTTACCTGATTCCTACATTTTTGCCACAGAAAAGGAATCAAAGGAACAGCTGAGGACATCAGCTGCATCAGCACATGCCAGGAAGGGGAGACGCCTGCACAATCTAAGCCTCCAGCTATGGCAGCTCCAGACACCACTGCCCACCCTTAACCCAGCACTGGGGTTTGGTTTTCATTTATGACTCAGGCTCCAGTTCAATCCACCACAGCACACTGATAAAACAGAATGCTACACAACCAATAAAAAGAGCACAGACATCTGAAATAACAATAGGTCAAGGGTCAGGTCTCAGATGTAAAGAGCATATTGCCAAGCAGTCCCAATTTCTGTGGAAAGATAAATAGAAAAAAAGATATATGTTTATATGCACAGAAGACTATCCAGAAGGGCACACAAAAAATGTTAATAGAAACCAGAACAGTTCCCACCTGTGGGAGTAAGGAGACAGGAAGTAGAGGACTGAACTTCGTTATTTGAAGTGATTTTATGACCATTTTTGTAATCTGTTATAAAATTTGCCAAGTTTACAATTCGCCAATGATAACAGTGGTCAACAGTGAGATCATAACTGACTTAAAAAGGCCCTAATCTGCAGTATCTTGGTGTGCTGAACATGACTATAACCCTGAAAATTTTTTATTAGCTCTTGTTTTGAAGATATTTCATATAATTCATTTTATATGTTTCACCGTGTAAATTTATCCAGTAGGACTGCAACAACCACCTAAATCAGCCTAGAATGATGTAATAATGCATCGCATTGCATAGTACCATCATGCACACATCATCCAGAGTTGATGGCATCATTTTCTGATGCAATGCAATACTACTGCCAGGCGGCTGCTGAAGCAAGCTGACATCAGCAGGGCACTATAGAAAGCCCTGTCGGAAAGGCTGAGCATTGCAAATATTTCAGACTTTGTGCTTTGACTATTTTATCCATTTAAGCACAATACAGAACAGTCATGCCTCGAAAGTGCGTTAATAGCGTGGACAATTTCTGCTCTATTTGTGGGGAAGTGACATTTGCCAACCAGAAGAAAAGTATCACTTCTCAAGTGAAGAAGGTTTATCATCTTTACTTCAGCTGCAAGTGAAGTAAAGTTCAGTTGGTGACCAAGACAAGCCTTGGGCCCCGCATATATGCTGTGCTACATGGACAACACAGCTTTCACAGTGGTGAAATGGCAAAAGACCATCAATGCCGTTTGCAGTCCCCATGGTGTGGAGAGAGCCAAGCAACCACATAGAAGACTGTTACTTCTGCTTGGTTCCTCCTCTTTCCGGCGGAATAACAAAGCTAAAGGAGGAGAATGGTCTACCCAAACATTTCATCTGCATTGAGACAACCGGTTCAACAACTTGCTGCAGGGTGATGCGAAACAAACATGGAATGCTTTTCGCCCCGTGTCTGCAAACTTTCTTGGGAATGTTAGGGCAGAAAACTACAAGGAACTAGTAGAAGATATGCTGATGCAGTATCAGAAACTTGGCTGCAATATGTCTCTAAAGATCCACTTCCTTCATTCCCATCTGGATGTCTTCCCTGAAAACTGTGGTATGGTTAGTGATGAACATGGCGAACATTTTCATCAAGATATCGCATCAATGGAACAAAGATACCAGGGAAAATGGTCCACTATGATGCTGGCTGACTACTGCTGGACACTCCCCAGAGATGCTCCTGAACAGCTGTACAAGAGACAAGCGAAGAAATCTAAGAAGTAGTCTATGACTTGATTTTTTACAGGTATTAACCGTAGGCCTATTACTGTTGGCATGCCTTTCGTGATATAAACATCCATTTATTGCAGATTACAAAAAAACTAGACCCAAAATTAGAATTTGACTGTCATATTCATGTTGAGCACATACAAATTGGTAAGAAATGACTAATTTTATTTCAGTAACATGACTTTTGTAAAAATTTGTTGCCCAGTGATTGGCATGCATTTCGTGATGTAAACCTCAATTTATTGCAGATTACAAAAAACTAGAGCCAAAATTAGAATTTGACTGTCATATTCGTGTTGCACACATACAAATTGATAGGAAATGACTAATTTTATTTCAGTGATAGTACTTTCGTAAGAGTTCGTTGACCAGTGTAATTAGCTTAACTGTGGTGATGGTTTGAAAGGTGGATATGTGTGGTAAAACTTAATAGCACACTTTAAATATATTGTTTACTCCTTGTCAATTATATCAAATCAAAGCTGTATGGAAAAAATACTTAAGTGAAGAAAAAATAGTTTGGCTCAGCTCTAAGCTTCTGCCCTGGCCCTGGCCTTAGGAAAGATCCAGAGTAAATGGAAAATGGGTGAGAGTCCCCGTGGAAGAGACTGGGCCTATGTCTGCCCCCACAAAGAGGCTGCTGCCCCTTCTCCAATCTCTACTCCCCGCTCAACCCCCACGCCCTGAAGAGGGAGAGAGCTGGAGACAGACCCCGGCCCACGGCGCCAGTCACTAAGCTCCCGAACACCTCCACATGCTGGTTAGGAGAGGCAGCTTCAGGCTCCCTCTCCCTGGGCTGGCTGCCAAAGAGAGCACCTCCTGAGACCAAATCTAAGGCAGGTCTGGCTCCTGCTTCATACCATGACCCAAAAGTAGGCTGCTGTCCTCATTAGATTTAGGGAGGACCAAGAAATCTGTTTTTAGAAAGTCCCCCCAGTAATTCTGGTATCAGCCAGGTTTTATCAGCAGAGTACTGGAGATGCCCAGCCACTGACCTGCTGCCAGAGGTGCCTCACAACCACCTGCTCCAAACCCTTCCTGAATAATCCCACCTGCCCTGTTTTGTGTCTTTACAGACCTTCGATGGTGCATGGGGGTGATCAAGGTCCATCGGGGAGTTGGTGACTGGACAGTGGCCCAGGAGGGCTTTACGAGCCAGAGCTGGGAGGAACGTGGGGGCACAGACAGGACCAGCCTGACACCCTCCGTGTCTCCAGCACTCTTTGCACTCAGGGCTCCCGGGCTTGATTCACACTGAACATCTTGTTTGTTTCAACCAACAACTTCCACTTCTCCCAAATCAAGTGCTCCCTTAAACTGACAGAGACAGATTGCCAAAAGCTCTCTCTTCTGAACCCAAAGAGCAGGAAAAATTATCTTCTTGGCTTTAAGCTCCTTGGGGACAGGAAGTGTGTCTGAGTCATCTTGCATCCTACTCTGAGTACAAAGGACCAGATGTCACCCATGCCCGCACAGACCTTACATCTGGCAGAGGAAACAAAGAACCATAAAGCAAGAGCAACAGCACTAGGGGAGCAGAGGGGGAGGAGGCGGTGACATCGGAGGTGTGCCTCCAAGGCCAGAGAAGCCGCTGGGACAAACGGAAGCCATCTAGCAGGCAGCGTGGTGAAGGGGTGAACGGAGTGCCCCAGGTGGGCACGGCTGGTGCACAGCAGGCAGGCTGAGCGTGAGCTGCAGAGGTGGGGCGCGCCAAGTTGGGGAGTACCTTGAAATCCAGAGGCCATAAGCCTTTTGCACATGAGCAGGTGGTCAACCTTCAGCTGCTGAATGAACAGCTAAACAGTTAAGTAGATGGGGGGAAAATACCAGAATTCAACAGACGAACAGAGCAGGAATGCTGGGAAGCCCCACCACAGGCCAGTCTTTAACGATTAGAAGGGAAGGAGCCCCCAGAAATGCACCCTGGATTTGGCAAGGCTCAGCCCTGTTTGAGCCCCAAAGTGAGGCCCTAGCCCACCATCCAGAGAGACTCACCACCTGACAGGCTCCATCCAGGACCGGGGAAAGTGTGGTGACATCCAGCAGGTGCTCCGAGACCCGGCTGTGAAAACCAAAGTCCTAGAGACAGTAGAAGCAGATAGTCAGTTCTGCCTCTGCCACCAGGGCCTCCCTCCACCCTGACTCGAGCCTTCCCCAAAGGTGCCTACCATGTGCCAGGCACCGTGCTAAACATTTCAATGTCTTCAAAATATGGATATCATAGTGACTGGATGGAAAGATGTGGTAAGGTGAGATAGTAAATGTTCGTTGCCAACTCTAAGTGGCAAATACATGGATATTCACTATAAAATTCTTTTAATTTTCCTGTATGATAGAAACTTTTCACAATAAAATTATGGGGATAGGGCCTCCCTGGTGGCACAGCGGTTAAGCGCTGCGCTATGGAGCTGTTGGCAGCAGCGACGTGAGTTCGACGGCCGGCTGGAGAGATTCCCACATGGCGCGGCAGACCTCTCCTGCCTCGCCCGCTGCTCCCCTCAGCAGTGTGCTTCTGTCGATCTGCCTGTTCTGCTCCCCACTCTGTCTCTGGTGAACCCTCTCGCCACCCCCTCAGCTCTGGCCTGTACCCCAGCTTGTATGCATAAATAAAAAATAAAATATAAAAAATAAAAATAAAAAACAAAAAAATCTTCAAAAACTAAATTAAAAAATAAAAATAAAAATAAAATAAAATTATGGGGATAAAATAACCCAATGAGACCGATCCTCTTATCCTCATCTGACAGACAGAAGCAGGTTTGACTGCACGTGTCATCTGCCCAAGGTCACAAAGCTGGAAGCAATGGGGCTAGGGGTCAGGTGTGCCCTGGACTGACTCCAAAATAAGTTCTGTAACGCATGCCACCTTCCAGCTGTGTTTCCCTCCCCCAGTGCCCAACAGGGGCAGAGAAACCAAAGGGCCCAGTAGACCTATGGGCAGCTTTAAAGTGATATTTGGCACCCTACTAATTGGGAGATCTTTGCACACAATATAACCGATAAAGGACTGATAACAAAAATCTACAAGGAGCTCACACAACTCAACAAAAACAAAGTCAACAATCCAGTCAAAAAATGGGCAGAAGAGATAAAAAGACACTTCTCCAAAGAAGAAAAGCAAATGGCCAACAGACACATGAAAAAATGCTCAACATCACTCATAATCAGGGAAATGCAAATCAAAACCACGATGAGATACCACCTCACGCCCCTGAGGATGGCGCACATTAAAAAAACAGGCAGCAACAAATGCTGGCGAGGATGTGGAGGAAAAGGAACTCTCCTACACTGCCGGTGGGAATGCAAACTGGTCCAACCTCTCTGGAAAGCTGGTGATGCCTCCAGAGGGCCGGAGCCCTGGCTTCAAGGAGTTCTGCAACATGGCTGTGCTTCTTGACAGGTTTTGCCAACACTGACTTTTTGCCTTCCCTTCCCTGCTTGGGGTGTTTTCTTTTTTTGGTGTCATTTTCCTTGCAGTTTGAGTTCTACTCCACTTAATGCAGCTGCCATCTGCCTCCTAAGCCCATGACTCAGTGAGGGGTTAGAGCACACAGCCTGCTAATTCCTCTGCGCCCCTCATATCATTACTGCTCAGCCCTGACCGTCTCCCACTAATCCCTTCCCTTTGATCTGCCTCGTCCAAACAGATGGAGCATGGTTGCTAGAGGTGACGCTCTGCCAAAAAGCACCCCAAACTACTCCCCTTAGACAAAGACCTGGCAAATGAAGCTGCATACAGCAGGCGGGGCGGAAGGTCTGGGACAAAGAAACCTTGCATGTTGGCATTCCAGAACAAAGCCTGAACTTCGAGAATGAAACTACAGACCCGAGCCCAAGGACTGCTCCTCAGCACAGCTCAGTGACCCCATACACACAAATACAGACACACACGCACATCTCAGTCTCAACCTCCTAAATGTATGTCACGCTCCTGCTAGAGCCCAGAGGCGATGACCTCAGGAGATCTCCCAGGCTGTTCACGCATCAGCGATAATATTGATAGTGAGGGCGAGTATTGACTTAATGTTTCTATGCTAATGCTTGACATCCTTTACTTCATTTTCTCACAACAAACCTATATAGTAGATAGTGTTATCCTTAGTCAGCTTAGCAACTGGAGTTAGAGAAGACCCAAGTTTGTGTGTGACAGGAGCCAAATGAACACAGGGACTCACAAACCAGTCTTCACTACCACCCACTGGCCCTCACGTCAGACTCACCAGGCCAAGGAAGGACTTGGGGTCAAAAGCGGTGGAGTCTGAGAGCTGTAGGTCTTTCATGTGTTCACTAATCTCTGACTCCTGTGAAAAGAGACCCACAAAGAAATCACCCAGGGCAGAGCAGAGGGCTCTGGGTCACCACCCAGGGTCAGGCCGTGGTTGCCCACTGTAGGGCTGAGCCCACACAACACCCACCTCTGTGGAAGACTGAAAGAGACCTGTGGGCCCTCCCGTTCTCTCATCGCCCTCCACCCACTCAGGCCGCTCAGCCCAGCTGAGTATGGAAAAGTACAACCACACCCGGACTCGGACTCACAAGTTTCCAGGGGTAAGGAGAGCCTCATGAAGCAGACTAGAGATGGCTAGAAAGGCGGCAGGAGGGGAGGTTTGAAGCTATCCTAAAAAGCAGACTGAGACTATCTTCTCCAGAAAATAGCTACGGGTGCTTTAAATGAATGCTCTCAGCATCGAGCTGCAGGAGGATTAATGAGTGGAGAGTAGAAAATGCCAAAGGCTCTCCCACGGGTAACTACTTCTGTCCATCTGGGTCACTGGCCTACTCTTGCCAAAGCAACCGCTCCCAAGTCTTGGATTGGTTCGGAAAGAGCCACAGAAGTCAATGGGAGTCTCCTTGTAACCTAAGTGACTAGTCGGGGGTCCTCCATCCCACTCCCAGCGTTCTCTCTCTATGGGAACTCATGCTGCTGCAGCCATGACTGATGTCAAGAAGTAGAAGGGGGAGGCAGGAAACAGGAAGAGGAAGGAAGAACATGACTATCCCAGAGGGTGTCATGGAAAAGCACATTTCTGCTCGGAATTCCTGGTGCCAGCAGGTTTGAATGTCAGTCAAAATTTTCCTGCCTACTGGGTCTGGGCATATTTGTCACAATTAAGGGCCCTGGCTGATGCTGACAGCCCACTACAGCGCCTGCAAATGAAGTTCCTGACTCAGAAACAAAGACGCAGGGACAGGAATGTGCGAAGGCTTAAGAGAGCAGCAGCGGGATGTGGTCATCCACTGCCCGTGGGACAGAGGCACTTACGTCACTGACATTGGACCTGCTTTCTTCCAGGGCGGAAGGCTCCTTCTTGGGCTCCACTGCTGCTTCTTCCTTCCCGGATCCCTTGTCCGCCACAGAGTCCTCCAGCGCCTCTTTGATATTGGCTGTGGCAGGTTGCTCGCCCCCAGGGTCCGCCCCAGGGATCACCAGGCTCCTAGAACTCCCAGGATCACTCTTCTCATTCTTTGCTTTTTCCGGGAGCCGAGTGCTTGGCCCTCTGTCCTGTCGACCTTGGCCGTGGGCACTGCGCAAGCTGCTGTCTGCACGTTGGCTGAGGACCTCGCCGGGAGTCGGGGGGCTGGCGGCCTCGGAGTCCAGAGAACTGCCATCCTTTTCCTCTGGCTGGTTTGCACGCGGAGACCCCTGGGGAACAGCAGGCCGTGTAAGCGAGGGAGGGGTTTATGAAGGAGTTCAGGGACTGCCGCCAGCCCTGACACCGGTGGTTACCAGACACGCCAGCAGCTTTCTAAAACACAGATTCCTGGCACCATCCCACATCAGTCTATGGAGACCTGGAGCCCCCAACATAACCCCCGCCACGGAGGGGCTTGGAAGCCAGTGGAGTCTAACCACACGGGACTCGGCAGCCCCATCACCAGCCCTCATGTCCGCCAGCCCCATTAGCCACATCAGAAGGCCGCAGGCTCAGAGGCCAATGTTTATGACGATGATGATGGAAAACCACCTGAGAGAAAGGGACCAAAGTGCAGAATTTTTATTTTCCCTTTTTAAAACACAGCAGGGAAAAGCTACCAAGCTGCTGGACTCTTCAACTGCCTCTCCCGGTCACTAGGGACTTGACTGAGACAAGGCCGCCCCTTCTCCAGGGGTGGTGGGGGAAGCTTAGAACATACAACTTTCCTCCATTAAGCTGCGTGAGCAACTGGCAACTTACTGGGGGAAATCGCAGAGCACGTAAGTATCTTAGGGCCTCCCCTTTGTCTTAGGGCTTGGTTGTAGCCAAAGGATTCTAGTAAAATACTTTAAGGCACATAGAAATAAGGAACAATGACAGCAGCCCTCATCCTAAAGCCGCCCCTGTATGAAAGACCCTGGAGATGGGGTCTTCTGCCAAAACACTGTCAACTCAGGTCCTGAGACACATTGACAGGAAGAGGTGTCCAGGAGACTGACGGTGGGGAGACGCCTAGAGAGGACAAGGGAGATGGGGAGAGCCCTGTGAGCAGAGAGAAGGAAGGGGGGTGCTTGAGTAGGATAAGCTTCCAGCCGTAGCACGGCTCAGACCTTCGCCAGCCCTGCTGAGCCCCCAACCAGGTGCCCATGAGAGGGGTTCCTGTGAGGGGAAATGGCCTGGCCCCAGGGCCTGTGGTGCTCCACCAACTCCACCGACCAGCACAACCTTGGCAGGAACCAGGGTGGACCAAGGGTACAGCAGCTGGAGACTGCCAGCCCACCGAGGTCCCCCGCCAGCTTCTGGGGCAGAAATGTGAGCCTCTCCCCCTGCAGCTGCCGCATCCTTCTTCTCACATGCCTCACTTTCTTCGCTGTTTTTACAAAGCAGCAGCTCCTTTATCAATCTGCCAGAAAGCCAGAGACACTATGGGCTTTCTAGGCAAAAAATTGCCAACGTACAACCTTAGAGTGTTGCTCCTGCTAGCAGTACAAAATGATTGTGGTGTGGTGTGGAATAAGGGAGTGGGGGAGGGATGCAAGGAGGGGCCAGATGGAGCCCCCCACTCCCCATCCCCCAAGCAGGGCAGGGGCACAGTGCCATTATGGCCACTAACAGGTTGTGTGACCCCGGACAAGTGGCGAGTCACTGTGGTATCATTCAGCTATGACATGCGGGGTGAGAGCATCTGAGCGGGACAATGTCTGGGGTCTCTCAAAGCTCCCAGTCCTGGGCAACACCTGCTCAGCAGACCCATGTACAAGTGTGAGGGTCATCATGCTGAGGCCGTGGGTGGTGACCCTGCAAGGACTGCTGACCTCAGCCTCAGTGACAAGGGCGCCGACTACTGGCTCTGGTACATCAGCACGCCCGCCCCTGTGCTAAAACCAGGCCCTTTCTCAGGACAGGGTTGGGAGTGGGGACTAATCGGTCCGCCCTGCTACCAGTCCTCACCCAGGGGAGGGGCCCCAACTGCCCTGGGCTGACAGCAGGCAGCTGCTGGACCCTGGTCCCCTCCCAGGACGAGCCTCACTTTGAAGATTGCGAGAAACCATTAGAGGTGACCAGAAAACAAAAATCCTCCCCTGGAAATGCAGCCACAATGTCCTGCACTCAGGCAAAAAGGCCTTCCTCCCAGAAAACCTCTGTGCCAACACCTGGGCTGCTGGTCTGGACAACTTCTGAGCAGGGATTTTTAAGACTTCCTGATTCCCTACCCCTAAGACTCAAACAAGGAGCACAACGACTCAAGTCTAGAGGTCTGAGAAGCCTGAACACGGCACTCGTCAATGCTGAGCCCAGACATGAGCGCCCGCCCGCAGCCCTGGCAGCAGACCGGTAAGTGGGGCCCGGCTCTCCAAGGCTGAGAAAGGGACAGGATCACAGAGCAGTTCAGAGCTCAGCTTTGGCACAGGGTACCTGGCTCACGTTTTGGCACACACTAACAGTGACCTTAAAATAATTAACTTTTCTGTGCCTCAATTTCTTCCTCTAAAATATGGGGCTATAAGAGGATGTACCTCACAGGGTCGTGAAAAGATTAAATGAGTTAACACTCATTAAATGAGTTCAAGAACGAAAAACCAACATCCTTCACATATTCCACAAATGGTAACTAATCTCATACGAGGAGACCCACACATCCATTCACCAAGGACCTTCTATGTGCCAAACACTATCACGGGGACCCAAACATGAGCAAGGAATTCAGTTCAGTCTGAGAACAGCGAAATGTTTGGGTGGCCCCGGTTATGAATTTTTGCTTTGGGTAAAGAGGACTGGACTCGGTGGTAATGCTGTCACTAGCCCTAATGTGTCCCAGGGCAAAAAAGCAGATGGTGAAGGAGAGGAGTAGGTTTCTCTCATCCCTTGGCGTAAGGAAGGCAGGGTACACCCAGCGCTGCCTATCCTCGCAACATGCCTAACCCATAGCATGGGAGAAATCTGCCTGATCACTAGGCTAAGAGAAACACCTCAGGATGAGATCAGGCCTGTTTACCTCAATCCCCAACAGTGTCCAGAATCCAGCAGGGACTCAGTAACTGACCTAGGGGGTCCACAGACTCCAAGGAAGAGGCAGGAGTGTCTTAGGATGTGCAGGGAGTACATGGCAACCACATTGGATCCTCCCTCAGCAAAGGCACTCACCTACCCTGGCCACTGAGTTCCATGTTAAAGGCTCTCCTGCCTAAACAGGCAGTGAAACCTGGCCGCCAGAGAGTTGCCTGGCAACAGACCTTGGATCAGGGGGTGGAGGAAGTGTCACACCACAAACATAACCACGGTCACCCCGCCACATATGGCCCACCCACCGCTGCCTGCTTCTGCACCCAGCCCCTGCCTGCTTCTCACCAGTCATCTCCAGCCACACCAGGCACACAGACTCTCCTCCTGTCTAGGAATTAGAGGCAGGAGAGGTCTGCTGCACCATGTGGGAATCTCCCTGGACAGGTATCTAACTTGTGCTGCAGTGGCTCTGGATAGCTTCACAGTGCTGCACTTAACCTGTTGTGCCACAAGGGAGGCCCTGCCATGGCACATTCTTAACCCTCTCTCTCTCCCTCTCCCCACCCCTGACAAACTCCCTGGGGCAGCTGTCCTGAGATGAGCCTTCTCCATCCACTCCCGAAACAACTACTGCATTATAACTGCTGGTTTCCTTGTCTGTTTCCCTCTCCAGATTAGCTCCATATTATCCTTCGGGTATAGTTTCTGGCATATAATAGGTGCTCAGTAAATGCTTACTGACTAAATTATTTTAAATAAGTGTCAAGCAGACATAGGCAGTGAAGTTTCCCTGTCTACTCCGTAAAATGGAGGCACAACATTTATTTTACAAAGTTACATAGGATTATACTCTATTATATTTGTTACAGGTCTTATTATGGAAAACAACATATTAACTCTTAATATTCAAGATGGTAGAAAACCAAAACATAGACGACACCAGATACAGATGGATTACCATTTTTCTGCATGAGAGGATACAGCCAGACCACATGAAGGTCAGGCCCAGTCCAAGCAACCCTGAAGGTTAAATTCTTCCAAAGATTTTCACAGGACGGAGCTTATCTTATTCTAACTACCTAAATATGAAAATATTAAAACATGGCTAATATTAAAATAAATGTGCTCACATTCTCTGCGCCCACGTGGACTACCTGTGATGACATGCCAGCCAGAGGCCAGTGTGCGGGTGAGGACAGCAGCGGGAGAATGGACGTTTGTTGTAGATTATCCACAAGCAAAAGACTGGGAGGTGGGTGTCCGGAAATCCCATCCGCCTCACGCTCCCTCCTTCCCCTTGCCCCTGCTCCTATCACATCACAGGCCGAAGCCTTGCCAGGATGTCCTCTGGGCACCAGGGTAGAGTCCCCTGCCTGGTGCTCTGGGGGGCGGGCTGACAGGCAAGGTTGGGGTTCTGCACCTTCAGCAGCACTTTGCTCACAGCTCACTGGTGCTCAGATTCCTGTCTCTGTCACAGCCCCAGGTCCTTAAGTGTCACAAGGCAAATTTCTGCTTTCTCAAAAAAGACCTTGCCATCTGCATGAGGAGGGGGGTGCAGGAGAGAGCCTGTAAGAGCCACTGCATGAATATTTAACATGCCCCCCAAAATCCATGAGGCCTGCAGGCCTGCCAGCCCCCTCCTCTAGTCCAGTGCACAAAGGCAGGTTCCACCGTGCATCAGGCTCAGGCAGGAGAGAGTGGAAGGCGGGGGAGCTGCACATGATGTCACGCAGGCACAGTTCTGGAGACTCACACCAGGCCCACCATCAGTCCAGTCAATTTTCCACGTCTCATTCCCACCCCGTTGGTCTCAATTCTTTTTGCTGCTCCCCCATGTTGTTAGCGCTTTCCAATCACACTGACATCATCCTGTTATTTCTGAGCCCAGCTCCCTCCCTTCCCTTTGATCCCCCACGGGCTTTTCATCAGCACCACAAGGCCACACGCCACCTGCTTGCCTACCCTTCAGTCTCCTCTTTCACTCACACCCATTCTCAGTGGCTGTTCCACAAACATATCCCTTTTGATTCTGTAACAGACTAGAAATGGGTTTGAGCTAAAGGCAGGAGAGGAGGGGGAAGGAGACACAGAGAGAAAGAAAGAGAGAGAGAGAGAGAGAGAGAGAGAGAGAGAGAGAGAGAGAGAGAGAGAGACGCATTCTTGCCATCCTACTGCCCTCTCATGGAATCATGAGCAAAGTGACTGTTGACAGTGAGACAGGGTGGAACTAACCCGGAAGGAGAGCTCCATCTTGGACTTCCTGGGAGGCCCGGAGCAGGAAGAGGAGGGCGGCTCAGAGGATCCAACCTCTATACCCCGGGACAAAAGTCATTTTCAAAGGCTGGGGTCCAAACAGAGGCAGCTTTGATCTGAAACCTCCCCATTTATCCCCACTACTAACCTGCCCCACCTGGAAAAGTCCTAGCTCCTGCCTGAGGTTAGAACACAGGAATCCAACACTCCATGTGGCAAAAAGAACTAAATCTGCAGGGATGCTAGAGACAGGGGTGGGAGGTGTCTGTAACACCTCCCACTCCAGACATTTCCCCCCTCACACTGGGTTGCCTATTTATATTAAAGAGGTTATAAAAAATATGTCTGAAAGCTCCCACTCCTCCAAAGAAGCATACATCATCATTAGAAGGGGAGCTTTTGGTAATCCAACACATGTCAAAGAAAATCTCTTTTTGTTGATATTTATCATCTGTTATGAATAAAAATTAACTAGTCCAGAGTCAAGGTACATCATGATGGATCACACTGGGCTCTTCGGGCACCACGTATCCACTCCATCCAGGACACAGGAGAGCTAAGGAAGGAAGAGTGCAAAGCAGCTCCCAAGCTGCCCTCCCTGCGACAGCCTGGCTCATTCATTCTCCCTCCTGCTCACTCTCTGTTGCTCAGCAAAATATTCCCACGCACTTCCTACTTCCAGGCAGTGGGCTAGATGCTAGGCATGAATCAGCCAGAATCTCTCCCCTCAATGCACTCAGCCTCATAGACTTGACCTCATTCTCCAAAAGCAAGGCAGCCCTCCTGAGCCCTTCTCACTCAAAACCAGGGTATCCGCCTTGATTCCATCACTGATACAAGGTATCAATGGTCAACAAGAAACAAAGATGGGCCTTCAAGAACAAGAATAGTCTGAAAGCCTGGTATTTAAACCAACCAGACCAGCGCCCCCCCCCCCCCCACACACACACACACAAGGAATAGTTACAGAGTAGACACAAACCTGGTTAATGATGGGGGGAAAAAGTGTCACATTTGACAGTGTGTTACAGTCACAGTCAAAACACATCTGTGTAGAATCAGCAATTTGGAGAGATTCTGGGGTAACAAAGAAAGCCTAACTATAAAAAGGGATCATCCCAGCAGCTAGTTGGGTCATTCTGGAAGGTCTAGCTGTACCTCAGGTCTTAGTATCAAACCAGGCCCTTACTGCTAGCATCTGCAACCTCAGCCAGCCTGATGTTAAACCCTGGCTCTCAAGGCAGCATAAGACTAAGAGAAAAGAACCAGAAATAATAAGACCATGATGAGGAATAATAATAAGGGTACACAATAAAAGATAATAAGAGCACAGTTAAATCCTAGTGCGAGCACTTTTTTTTTTGGTTGAGTTTTTTGATCGTTCTGATAAAAATGTGATTTCTTTCATTCCTAAAGTGTTTAAAATTTTAAAGAATTTGATTTAGACTTGTGAAAAAAATGCTTCACTATGTTTTCAATCAAGATTTAAAGGTTTGGGGCCGCCCTGGTGGCACAAGGGGTTAAGTCTCAGCACTATGAAGCTATCTGCAGCCACTACAGCACAAGTTCGATCCCCAGCCAGGGAATTGACCCACATAGTGGAGCAAACCTCTCTTGCCTCACCCGCTGCTCCCCTCAGCAGTGTATTTCAGTAGATCTGCCTGTTCTGCTCCCCACTCTGTCTCTGGTGAATCCTCTCACCCATCCCCTCCCTGCACCTCTGGCTTACACCCACCCCATTTCTTATATGCATAAATAAATAAAATAATTCTTTTTAAAAAAGATTTAAAGGTTTGGGGAAATCTGAGTTGTTGACTGCATGATTTATTGCTTGTATGAATACACTGGGAATATTTGGAGAAATGCTGTTAAAGATGAATGAATTGAAGACTAGATAAAATAGCATATAATGGGGAATGTTCAAGTACAAAAATGCATTTGGAGTTTGTAGGTATTACAAAGACATGGTAAGTTTTGGGTTTTGTTTGTTTTAAAGAGCACTCTGTTGCTAGAGGAGGACACAACATGGAGAAAAAGACTAGAAGCAACAGGACTGGAGGTGGGTGGGGGCAGAAGAGTGTGGAAGAGCCTAGAAACTATTCCCATCCATATTCTGCATTTCCCAGCCCTTGTGCCCTTGTCAGTCACTTGCCTAAAATACCCCTTATACCCCCATAGCCAAAACCTACTCTTCAAGACCCAAGTCAAATATCCTTCCACCAGGTTTTATCTGATCTCTAGGCAAGTAAATCTTTCCTTCCTCCAAACAGCGTACCTATGCTATAGCTCTTTACCCACACTACCCTGCGTTACAGTTTCCTAAATATTCACTTACTCACACTTCCTGAACACTGACTAAACACCAAGTACCTAGTGTTCTTTCCCTCTAACTTCCCAGGTCCATGGCCTACAGTTACCCGATTTTCCCACAGGGGGGTAGCATCATTGTCTGCTACAGAGCCAGCATCAACAAAAATTCGTAATGTTAAGGTGTTGTTCCTGTTCAAAACCTCCGGTGGCTTCCAATGCCTGTACAATCCAATCCAAATTTCTCAGGAGGCAGTCAGGTCCTCCGTGACCCAGCCCAACTCACCTCCACAGTCCTACGTTCACTCCTCTCCCACATGTGCTCTCAACTCCAAAGAAGGCGCCTCATCTTCTCCAAAGTCACCCCGTACCTCTGCCACCACCTGTGCAGCACCTGCATTTGGACTTTTCTCTCACTAATGACTTGTCCAGTCCTGCCCATCACCCTTCCTGGCTCACCTCAGATGGCAGCTTCTCCCTGAAACAATCCATATGGGCATCCACATGGGCAGGAGACCCCTAATTCTTCCTACTGTGACACTGTTTCCAGTCACTTAGGTCTTCTATGAGACTATAAACTCTTAGAGGAAAGTAATTACCACTAATTTATGCTTCTGTGACCTATAGTACCAGCAAAGTGACTCAGACAGAAATATTCAATAAACGTGGTCATTTGATGAAAGAGTAAATAGATGGATTCCTTCCTCACTTGCCCATCCCCACCACCCACAAGTCCCATATGGACAAGACTGGGACGAAATGGTTCTCTTTGCAAATACATTTCCCACAGGAGAAAGGCTTATAAAAGGAGGAGGGACAAACGAGGTTGAGGCATTCTGGAAGGGTTTTAGTCTCTTACCTCATACTCAAAGTCACCCCCAAGCGCGCCAATGTCCAGGTGCAGGTTCTTAAGGAGCTCATTTGAGCTATGCATACTCTGAAAACAAAAACGATTGTGAGTGGTAAGTCAGAGGACTGCTCAGCTCCTGGTGAGGGGTAAGAAGCTTCTGCGTGGTCAGGCTTTCTAGGTCAGACACAGAAAGAATATAGACTGGGCAGAAATGAAGCTGTGGCTGGAAAATCATTTTTACTTATTTTCTAAGTACCACAAAGGTTGACCAAGAGAAACGCAAGTGTCCATGGATAGATGAATGGATAAACAAAATGTGGAATACAGACACATGTAGCTTAACAATGGGGACACGTCCTGAGAAATGTGTTGTTAGGAGGTTTCAGCACCACGTGAAGGTCACAGCACATAATCACACATGTGACACAGCCCACCACGTGAGGCTGTAGAACGCAGTCCCAGGACGTCCAGCGTACATGTGATCCGTCTTGATTGAAATGTTGTTAACCGACACGTGTTCATACAATGGAGTATTATTCAACCCAAATGAGAATGAAGTTCTAACATATGTGAAAGCATAGGTGAACTTTGAAAATAATTATGCGACATGGACGAAGCCAGACAGAAAAGGACAAATATTGTATAATTCCACTTACATGAAATATTTAGAGTAGGCAAGTTCAGAGACAGAAAGTAGAGTAGAGGTTACTAGGGCCTAAGGAAAGGGTAGGATGGGGAAGGGTTTTTTTGTTTGTTTTTTGCTTAATGGTACAGAGTTTCTGTTTAAGATGACGAATAAGTTCTGGAGAAGGACAGTGGTAATGATTACACGGCACGTGCAGGTAATGAAGGCCACTGAATTACACACTTGAAAGTGGTGAAAATGGTAACTTGCATGTTATATATATTTTACCACAATAAAAAAAATTCTCACCACAACGACAGCAGAGGGATTCCAGGCCTGGAAGAGGATTGATTACCTGATCGTCGCTCTCCACCTCATCCTCCTCGTTGGTCTCCTCCCCCAAAGCCAAGAGACTGAGAGTATTCTTGTCCTCATGGACAGAGCCCAAGAGACCCTTTGGAAAAGCAGAAGTCTTGAGACCCTGTGAAGGCTCCAAAACAGAGAGGGAAAATTGAGGGCCTCACTAGGAAGACCTTCAGGATGCTTTCCCCGCTCTTTCTGCTCAGCTGTCTCCCAGATCGCGTCTGCCATGACCGCAGAGCTGCCCCTGGCCTCTCTGGCTCACACAGCTGATCCCTCCCTTCTCCCCTCCCACCGTCCTGGCTGTGCAGACTGAGAAGTCAGCACTGCAAACCCCAGCGCGTGGGCCTACCCCCACTTCCCAGGGCCCACGTTCTCCGTCACACCGATGTGACTCCCCTACCCGAGGAGATTATGCACTTTGAGGACTCAGCCCACGCCCTCTGTGCTCATCTCTGGGCCGGGGTTCTGGGCATGGCACACGGAGAACACACAGCAACTAATTACACTGAACATAAGAGAAGGTAGTTACCGGCGTGAGTTCTCCAAGCTGACCGGACTCCACGGAGCTCCCCAGGCTCACACCCTGAGGCCCACGAAGAGCAGCAGGGGGGCCACCCACCAGGCCTCGCAATGGAGCCAGGCCCCCAAGAGGAGCATGGACTGGGGCTAAGGAGGAGCCCAGGGCCTGGGCCACAGAAAACATCTTGTTAGAAACCACATGGCTCTGGCAGTGTCGGAGACAGATACAAAAATAAAACGTCTAAATCCTGCCCGCTCAAATTTAAACCACCTCCGTTCAGAGGCTCTAATGAAACACAACATCCAGAAATTACCATTGTGCCAACCGTGTGAGAAATCACAGGCTGGTTTCCTGATTCTCCTAACTCTGCTGCTATCGCGCAGCGCGCCGTTCTCCCGCATCTGGCAGATGCTGCCTCGAGTCCTGCTCTCCTTTCAAAAGCTGCACAGGCAGCATGGGGGAGGAGAGAGCAGAGACAAAGCCTCATCTACCAGAAGGAGAAGGCTCCACAGATAAATTTTAAAACTGATGAATCAAGGAAAAAGCAACCTAAGCATACTATTTACAAATACGGAAGCACCAGAAGAAAGAGGTTGCCTCCTGGGAGGGGTACCCACGCAGGAACTAGAGCATCTTCTGATGTGCCTTTTGGTACTATTTGACTTTGCTTAACTATGGGCACGGACTACTGATTAAAGTAACATTCTCTGTGAAAAACAGCACGTGAGCAACAAAGGAGCTCTCTTCCCCGTTCCACTGATGAGGAAGATGACTTGGAACCTTGTCCAAGGAAGGGACCTGACCGATCAGGTCAGACCTTCTCCCAGTTATAAGGCTAGCCAAAGGGAGCCTCCGGCCGGCAGGACTGGGGGCCGATCTCAGGCTGGGAGTCAGCTTGCAAGGCCTGGGGCTGCTCTCAGTTTGCTAATCTGCAAGTCAGGGACGGTGCAGTCTCGCACTTAAGGAGGCTGGTGGGGGAGGTCAGATGAGATTTTGAATGCCAGGGGCATGTGAGAGGGTTCAGGGCTACCCCGCCTGAGGGATTTGCACTACAAGAGTCCGGGCTTGTCAGGACCAGAGGCAAGGACAGCAGTCCGGAGACAACTTGCAAAGAGCTCTTTAAATTCATTTCTCAAACATAAACTGTCTAGAACACCACAATAAATGCATTCTTCCCTAATCCCATAGGGATTGAAGAAAGGAAGAGAACCTGGAGGAGGCCAGACTAAAGAGGTTCAGACAACCCATCTTCTCCCCCTACAACCTCGTCCTGGGGGCCAGACCACAGGCAGGTGAGTGCTGAACAGGGCTGGTTTCTGCAACGGGGAGGGCATCAGGAGTGACATGGGACCCAGTCCCGACCCATGTGGCCGCCCCATCACCGGGCCTGCGGTAAAGCATCTTCACCAGGGAGAAAGGAGCTGGGAACAATAAAAGTACCAGGGGCACACAACACAAGTACTCTTTGGTTCTGCATCCCCAACCTAAGAAACCAAAGCATGATTTGCTTTCAGTGAAGATTTTTCAGATTAAGGCAATAATAAACTTCTTGACTAAGTTAAATGTATCAATAGACATAATAAAAATAATAAAATTGGCCCACATTACCCAAGCGCCAGGCAGCAGGATTAGCGCCTTGACGGCCACGTCTCAATTTACTCTCCACACAACCTGAGGCTCACTGTCCACACGTGAGAGGAGACTGGCGAGGCCAAGACCCCTGCCCGCAGTCACGGGGCAGCAGGGGCAGATGTGGGACCGGAGCCCCAGGCTATCTCTAGGCCGTGTCTTGCACGGCCTCCTGGCTGAGAGAGCAAATTTGCTGAGCAAAGCTTCTCTGAGGTGAACTGTGCACAAACCAGGCCTGCCCTCCTGGCTTCAGCCCCTCCAACCAGCCCCAGTGTATCCGCTAGCAAAATTCTTTCCATACTATATTTACGGAAAATTACAGACTCCTAACATGGCTAATTTGCTAACGTGCTGGGGGCCTAAGGGAGGGAGATAGGCATGCTGAGGGCTTTGTTCTCCCAGGCCTTTACCAAATCAGTGGTTAGCGGGAAAATTATACATTCCTGGCTCCTAGCTGATCATCTTCTATAGATGGCCATTAACTCTGACTATGGGCTGTGTGTGGCGTTGTCCTTCAGAGCAGATAAACTTGCTGCCATTGGGCTAATTAAAACTTTCAAGATAATCTGCAGCTTATCAGATATTTATAGTGCTACAGTGGTTATTAGAGCTAACGGAGAGGCAGCGCACGCCAGCAATTAGGAGCCGGAGGTAACAACTGGGTAAAGCCACAGCTGGGCAACAGCAGCAGAATAGCTGAGGAAATCAGATTGACCCCCACGGTCTCTGCTCCAACCTGACTACTCCAGAATGGAGACTATGGTGTGACTCTCTAAAGGGACAAAGGGTCAGAAGGACAGGGTGAATCCCAGGAGGAGAGGAGGTGAAGGCATAAACTGGGTTGGCACCAGCCTGACAGGAGCAGACACCATTCACTGAACGGCAAAGACTCTGGGCTTCAGCCCCTCAGGACAGTATCAACTCTAGTTCTGTGTGATTCCAAAAAGGGACTAAGTTGACCTCGGGGGCTGGTGCCTCTCTCTGTAATCAGCTGATGGGAAAGGCTTCCCCAATCCCCGGAAGGTACCTGTATCCCACAGGAGTGACCAGATGGGCGCCACTGGCTTACTCTTAGAAATGATCATCTTCAGATCGTGTAAACACCCCAACGCCTACTTACTGTTTAGGTCAGGGAAGGGAGGTCCGGATAGGCTCAGCCCCTGCCTTCCAGGGGATGATGTAGCAGATACAGACAATACATGTCATCCCCACCAGATGGCCATCCTGAGTAGTCAAGGGATCAGTATTCACCAGTATTCACCAAGTAACAGGAAAGCAGCCGAAGGCTGCGTTACCAGCTCAACCTGCTCCCTTCCCTGCCAAGTTCCTAGAGGCCTGTTGGCCATGCTGTCTAAGAGGCCTACCTGGTTGAGAAGCTGCATCCTGCCTGGCTCAGCAGCAAGCTCTCTGCTGGAACTCAGTTCGACCAGCCCCTGCCTGAGGGGGCCGCTGCTTGGCTGGCCACCGGTTTCCTGAGAGGCCTCCTTCTCAGCGGGGGCCACCTCCTGAGGATGCTCCAGCAGCTCTGGCCCCCACGTCAGAAAGCTCGAATCCCTCTCCATGGCTCTGATGGGCTCGTGCTCACCCTCACTAGACATCCTGGAAGGCTCAGCTGCCAGGCAACAGACCATGCTGGTGATGTCTTTGCATGGTATTTCCTGCACGCTCTCAGGCAGGCCCAGGTCCTCCAGCCGCCTGGAGATATTGACCATCTGCAGGATGTGCTGGTAGAACCTCTGATCCTCAGAGTAGTCTTCACTGTCTGACTGTTCCTCAGCAGAGCTCTGAATGTGGGACAGCTCGGAAACTAGGAAGGGGAGGCAGTGTTGATCTCTGGGGCCAGGGCCCAAAGGACTCAGCCCCTGCTCAGACCCCCGAGAGGTCTGCAGATCCCAGGGGAAGTTGTTCATCTCCCCCAGGATCTGAGAGCCAAGGTGGGAGGCCATGTTGCTACTGCTGCTCTCCAAGTCAGGCCCACATACACTATGCTTCCTGTCATCTGCAGGGGGCTCTGGAGACCCTCGAGGTCGTCTCTTCTCACTAGGAGATGTCCCAGGGGCACTCCCTGGAGGGGAGTTCTGAGCTGGTTCTGAAGCCAGGGTATCAGGGGGCATTAGAAAGAGTGCCTGAAATGGGCCATTAGCTGAGGCCTCTGGAGCCTCAGGGTCACAAGGCTCTGGTTCTTTGCAGCTCCCGGGAGTGTCCTTGTTGACAAGCTCAGAGACCTGTCCCATCCATAATACTGGGGGCTCTCGCCTCCTCCTGCCCCTGCCCACACTCCCACCTTCCCCAGCAACACCCTGCCGGCTCAGGTCTTCAGCTGGGCTGCCATCTACTAAGAACAGCTTGCCCTTCCTGGTAGGCTGCAGGTGATCCGAGGAACAAGAAGGGGAACGCTCCTCCCCCGGGGATGGCAAGGGAATGGGGCTCTGGCCCTTGTCTCCCCCGGGGCCAGTAGAACTCAGTTTGGCTATACTCTGGCTGTGTTGCTCTCCTTTCAGCTTCAGGCCCTCGCTGGTTTCAGAAAGCCTTGAGTGGACAGAGGCCTCACTCCTGCTTTCTAATACATCCTGCCCATTCTGGAAGGGCCCAGTGGCCTCAGAGCCCAGAGCTCCAGGTTTCTGCTGTCTCGTCCTGATGTCCAGCTCTTCTATTTCAGGGTCTGAAAACCCCAGGTAGATTTTCTCTGTCAGCTTCTGGGGTTTCTTCAGACCCTGCTGATCACCTAATTCTGTAATGCATTGGACTGGGGTCCTGCCTAAAATTGTCTCCACGTCGGCAAAGATCTGGTGGTTTCGGGGAGCTTGGCCTTTGGAGAGTGGCTGTAGCTTGCTGGGCAGGGTGCCCATGAGTGGCCAGGGTGTGTCTCCCAGCATGCATGGGTTCTTCCCTTTCTTAAACGAGCCCTCACTTCTAGCCTGCAGTTCTTGGTCTAGGTCCAGATCAGCAAGCCCAGGTGCTGAGGGAGGGGATAGGCCACGGAGAAAGGAGGAGGCAGGCAGAAGTCCCTGCTCAGGCTGTGTGTCCTAGATGGATAAACATGCAGAGAAAACTAAGGCAAAGCACTTCTGGTTTATACTTGCAACCTCAGCCCCTGGCAAGCCCTTAGCAGAAACCTAACCACCATTTAAAGTAAAACACAAACCAGAGAGGGAAGAACAGCTAAAAACTCCCATAGATTGAAAATACATTGTCTTCTGGGCCCTAGTTTTCTTACTTATAGAGAGGAAGCCGGACTAGATCAATGGCTTACAAATCTTATTCTGTGGAACCTAGAGTTTGGTTCGACATGGTCCCCCGGACTGAGGGAGAGTGCTTTTGTATGCACGTGATGGGCGAAGGGGTGTCACCAAGACCCATACCCCCCAGGTTCAACCACAGCAGCACAACTTTCTGTGCTGGAATTCGAGAGGAACTGATTTGAAGACAGGGTGTCACAACTAACAAAAGTCTAAAAATCACCAACCAGATCACCCCTATGGTACCACTGGGCACTCAGTTCTATGACTGATTAATTTTATAAAGTCTACCAACCTTTTCAAGAACTACCACAATTTGCTTAAAAAGGGAGAGAACAGGGGAAGCAAACCAGGGAGCTGAACCTTGAAAATTCATCTAGCTCTTCTACTAAAAGCCTGAGTTAGCCCCACCCAGGAGAGGTCAGCTCAGTCCTAAAATCTTGAGCTTAGAGAGATCCCTAAAAGATCAACCACACCCTGAAATATGTGCTCCCAACAGTCCCCAGCCCGTGAGCGCACACCTCCAGAAAGCCCAGAACACCTGAGTCCAAGTTGCCCACAGGCCCCGGCCTGCTTACAGGACAAACTCAGGTAGGAGGGGCCTGTCCTGAGTCCTAAGATCCAGACTGGCAGCCCAGGGGGTCCAGCTGGCCTTAGCTCCTGAAAGCACAGAAGAAATTCTCCTTCACAAGGAGCTCCAGGAACTCATTCTGTTACCAGAGCTCTGACCAGAATCACAACTTCATTTCCTCTCCCCCTTTCAGTAATGCCAGAGTCTATCCAGATTCTGCTTATCACTTAAAATAGTCACAGGCAGTGAAAAGTCAATTACCCATCCTTAGCCTTTCAAAGAGATATCAGAAAATTCAACCTAGTTGGAAATTGCCAGTTCTCTTTTCTCTATCAGGAGGAATAGTTTGTTATCTCTTTTCTCAGAACCAAGAGTAGGAATATGTGGGGGAGAGGAAGGAGTATCTGTAGAGCTCAGAAATGATACAAATAATCAACTCATCAGGAGCCATTCAGTGCCAGAACACCTAGGGAGGGGGGTAGGGAGAGAGAAGGGAGGGAGGTAGAGGCAATCATTGCCGAAAAGCAAGCTGCAGGCTCTGCTGGGAAATAAAGACTACAAACAAAAAGCAAACCAACTGGACCATTAAAAGGGTTGCAAAGATATTCTCAATGCACCCCACTTGGCTCCCCAACTGAGTTCCCATCTGCCTCCAACTCTTCAGCAAGCCCCACCCACCCTACCAGTGAGGGAGGGGAAGAAGGCAGGTTTCCTGCACATCAGACGCCACAGAACTTGGGCCTCACTTCAGGATGGCTCCAAGCCTTAGCTTCTCCACCTATAAAATGGGGGCAATAACTCTTGCTTCCTAAGTTCGGACATCTGGAGATAAAAATAAGCAATTGGAAAGAGCACTCTCAGCTCTGGGTAAAAAAGCTACCTGAGACCAAGATGATCCCACCACAATCAAATTCAGTGATCCCTAGCCAAGGACAAGAATATCAAGGATAGCTGACAGGATAAAGCCCAAAGCTTTACTTTTGGGATATGGAAGGTACCGGTGCCCTCCTTCCAGAAATTCGTACCACTGAGACTCATCATGAACCCACACTAGGAGGACCCAGCTCCAAGAGAAGAGCACACCCCACACATCTAGGCTCACTGGCCACTGCCATCGGCTCCCCGCCCCCACTCTCCAGATGGGGGGCAGATGGCATCACTTATTAGACCACAGCAAAATACCATGCTCAGCCTAACACCCTCCCCTCACTAATCCTATTATGTAACATATGCTTCCTAAGTGAAGGAAAGGATGTGTTTAGAGATGGTAACAACTTCGAGAAGCTGTAACGAAGATCTGCCAGCAGACAGGCACAATTCAGACGCTGTGCTATCAAGTTTTACTGGGTTACTGTTGTTCTTACCTGCCCTGCCGCAAACGCCTAGAGGTTCCCAAACCCCCTCAGGTTTCAGCCCTGGCCTCCTGGGTGCTGGTATCCACTGACTCACCAGGGGACTTCTGGAGGTCTCTCTGTCCTTCTTGTCTTTCTTTTCCTTTTTCTTTTTCTTGTCTTTCTTCTTAATGGCCCCAGGAGTTGACAGCTTCCCTCGCTCTTGGATCACCAAGTTCCGGTAGTGCTCGTCACACGGATGGTCCCACATGGACTGCCCGTTGGCAAAGTTGAAATAGTAAATGTCACCTGTGATGTCCTGGCTGGGGATGGGCAGAGGTCAGAAGTTAGTCCCTGATCAGGTGACGAGGAGGAGGAGAGAGAAGAAGAGAAGGAGTGGAGGGGGGAGAAAGAAGAGGAGGAGGAAGGAAAAGAAAAAGAGGAGAAAGCAGAGGAGATGGAAGAGGGGAGAAGGGATGAGGGACAGACAAGATAGGAGGAGAGCAGAGGAGAGGAAAGGGGATTAACCAGAAATGAAGGGTACCATTTGGCTAAAAATACAGAGTTAACTTGGATATAAGAACAATGGGTTGAGACACCGAAGGGCTTCTCTAGATGGTGATAATTAGCATTGGGGTTCCTGAATTCATGCTAGGCTAGAATAGAAATAAACTTGGTTTTATTTAGATGGATAAATATAAACACTTATCTTAGAGATAAGTGCTAGGAAAGATCTTGGTTAGGAAGATACATTTTGCAAACTCTGGTTTTGCAAAAGAATCCATACTCACAAAAGGTAATAGTCCAAGTTAATGGGGATTAACAGTAGAGGGAAATGTAGAAGATCTATGTTAAGAATCTATTTCAACATGGACAAGTCCAGGATGTCAGGGTGGTCTGATTGCAACATCTGTCACCTCGCTGATAACCAGGGTTGATTCAGCTGATCCAGGCAGGTGTCCCCTTCTTCTCTTACCACTCCATGTGTGCCCCTCCTGAAGCTGCACACTCAGCCAAAGAGCATGGGTCTATACATACTTCCTTGTACCTATACATGTATGTAGAGGGCATGAGTAGCTGTGCTCCCCTATTAGAACCCCAGACAAGCTCTCAACATGAGCAAATCCAAAATAAACTATTCATCCATCAGACATTAACAATACCAGCCCATTCAAAAAAGCAGTGTACAAGACACAACACACAGGAATAAATCCAAAGTGTGCAAAGTCCTTAGAAAGCATGACTGAAAGGTCAGAAAATGAGAGACAGTCCCCATTTGTGAATAGAAAGACTCCAATATGTAAACATATCAATATTCCTTAAACTGATCTACAAATCCAGTACAATTCTAAGAGAATCCTAATCAGGCACCTTATAAAATCTGACAAACTCAATCTCAATTCAAAGAGACTTCTCCATACAAAAAAATTTTCAGAGGAGCCTCCCTGGTGGCCCAACAGATTAAGTGCAGCTCTGTGGAGCAGTGGGCAACTGCAAATTCGATGCCCGGCCAGGGAGATTCCCACATGGCGCGGCAGACCTCTCCTGCCTCGCCCGCTGCTCCCCTCAGCAGTGTATTTCGGTCGATCTGCCTGCTCTGCTCCCCATTCTGTCTCTCGCGAACCCTATCACCGCCCCACACCTCTGGCCTGCACCCCAGCTTGCATGCAAAAATAAATAAATCTTTAAAAAATTTGTTTTCAAAGAGGAAGTATGCAGAAGTAGACGGGAAAAATACCAGGGGTAAAAGAGAAGAGGAAGACATCGATATGGCTACTAAGCATGTGAAAAGATGCTCAATACCAGGGAACTGTTAGGAAACTGCAGATGGAAGCCACAGTGAGCAACACTGCACACCCAGGAGCACGGCTCCTGTCAACGAGCAGAAAATAACAAGTGTTGTGTTGGCAGAGATGTGGATAAATGGAACCCTTGTGCACTGCCAGTAGGATGTAAAATGGTGTAACCACTGTGAAAAATAGTGTGACTATTCCTCAAAAAATTAAAAACAGAATTACCATATGACCCAGCAATTCCACTTCTGGGTACAGAACCAAAAGAATTGAAAGCAGATATTTGAACAGGTATTTGTATGACAATGTTCACAGCAGCATTATTCACAGTGACCAAAAGGTGGAACAACCCAAATGTCCACTGGAGCATGACTGAATAAACAAAATGTGGTTTATACAAATGCCAGCACGTTATTCAGGCTTAAAAGTGAAATTCTGACACATGAAACAACACGGGTAAAACTTGCAGCTGTTATGCTAATAAGCCAAACACAAAAGGACAAATACATGATTCCACTTATAAGAAGTAGCAAAAATAGGTTAGTTCATAGAGACAGGAAGCAGATTAGAGATTAGTTACCAAAAGTTGGAGATGGGGGAGAATGAGGAGTTAGTGCTGAGTGGGAACAGAGTGAAAGTTTGGGAAGATGATGAAGTTTTGGAGATGGGTGGTAGTGACAGTACCATACAATACTGTGGCTATACTTAGTGCCGCTGAATGTATATCTAAAAATGGCCAAAACTGTACATTTTATGCCACGAATATTTTGTCAGAATAAAAAATACAAAAAAAAATTCCAGTGTGAGTGGCCTCCCTGGTGGCGTAACGGGTTCAGTCTCAGCACTATGAAGCTATCCAGAGCCACTGCAGCACGAGTTCGATCCCCTGCCAGGGAGCTTCCCATACAGCGCAGCAGACCTCTCCTGCCTCGCCTGCTGCTCCCTCTGCAGTGTACTTCAGTAGATCTGCCTGTTCTGCTCCCCACTCTCTGCTGAATCCTCTCCCCACCCCACACCTCTGGCCTACACCCAGTTCTTGCATGCATAAATAAAATAAATCTTGAAAAAACAATTCCAGTGTGTTAAGAGAAAGTCTAAAGAAAATTAAAAGAAGCTAAGAAAAAAAAGAGTACTGTAAGAGTAATACACAGAAAAATCAGAGTTCCAACTACTTAACAAAAATAAAAAGAGAAGCAACCAAGAGACAAAAAGAAAATGCATATAAACAGGCAATCATAAAAAATAAATAGCCAACAGATAAAAGTCAACTCTATGGACAATTTGGAAAAATGCAATTTATAGCATTGAAATGACATTTTCGGGGGATAATTTTGTTTTTATTGACAAAATAATCTTATTTCACCTTTTTTTTTTTTTTTAGAACATCCTTGTTTATTTTTTCACAATATAGGATCTCTCCCCTCTGGTGCAGTCGTTACAATTTTCCCATCACCCGTGTGCCCACAGTCCTCCACCCTCCACCGCACCCTCATCCTGATTGACAAGATTTCAGTTGATAATATGCTTAAATGAAAAACCACATGTGAGGCCCTCCCTGGTGGTGCAGGGGTTAAAGTCTCAGTGCTGTGAATCATTCAGGGGCCACTGGACCCGAGTTCCATCCAGACCAGGGAGCTGACCCACATGGCGCAGCAGACCTCTCCTGTCTCGCCCGCTGCTCCCCTCAGCAGTGTATTTCAGGAGATCCACCTTTTCTGCTCCCCACTTTTGTCTCTGGTGAATCCTCTCACCCACTGCACCTCTGACCTACACCCTAATTCTTGTATGCATGAATAAAAAAAAATAAATCTTTAAAGAAAAACTGTTGGTGAGACAGCTGAACCTTCATGGAAAGTATTTGGTGTTAACAAACTTCAAATTCCGCATATTCTTTAACACATCAAGTCAAACTCTAGCAATTCCTTCTAAAGAAACACATACAGGGGAGGGGGAGGAAGAGGGACCAAAACAGGGGAGAAAAGAGCACATGACTATGGTGACTATGGTGATGGTTCATGGGTGAATTGGTGGTGGGAAACTTATGGGGAATATACAATGATGTAAAGGACATAAATAAAAATAATAATAATAAAAAGAAACACATACAAAACTCCAGGCAACACGTTGTACTGAAGTGAGAGGAGTTCTGATCACCCCATGCCAACACAGATAAATACTGGACTAATATAAAACAGCAATTACAACTCCACAAGATGACAAAAATAATCTTTTTTCAACGTAGCTTGACAAAAAGAGCAATTCTCAGATTCCAGAAACAGAAAAAAAATCTGAGCCTGAGTAATAAGTACACGAACTGAGACTTTAAGGCTGATATCTGACCTGGCTGTATGCCCTGAGGTCCATGTTTCTTCTTCCCGTGACAAATCTGCTATTTAACCCACCGCTTTTGTTTCTCATCTATTTACTCTACCCTTTACTATTCAGTTCTATTATATTCTCTTCAATAGACCAGGCTTTTTTTAAAGAGAATCCATCACTATGGAGTCTACACCTTTTATCCCTACACTAATTTTAATTGTTTGACTTAATGCCAATTTACAGACACAAAATTATTTGTAAATTCAGAAACTGGAAAGGAGACCCTTGCAAATCTCTGGGGTCCATAAAGCTGCTCCCTCCAAGAATAAAAGGCCTAGCAAGATATGGAAGCAGCAAGGAAGCAGGCCTGACCCACGCCAGGCCCTAAAACAGCAAAAGAAGATTTCATGAAAGTCTGACACAGCAGGACATGTGTAGATGTAGAGTCCCAGATGTGCGGGAGGAAACCCCAAATCAGGAAATTAATGTAAAAGTTTAGGCTAAACCACTGGAAAAACCCTAGAAGTCATCACAATAGGAATAAGACACACATAGGAAAGAACGTCTATACAACATGAACTCACATAATTCATAATAAATAATTACAAAGTATAGCTCACCATGAGGGGAAAATCAACAACATAATGAAGAGAAGAATAACACACCAAAATAACTTGGGATACTAGATCAGAGGAAAACCAAAAATAACTACAAATAAAATTATTACAGGGGTAAAAGCAGTAAAGTCCACAAAGAACAAACAGAACTCTAAGAAAAACCTGACATACTGAAGTGAACTTAATAGAATTTGTAGGGAAAAAAGGCCAGTGGGCTAAACAGTACACTGACACAAAAGAAAGAACAAATTGTGAATTGGGAAATATACCAAAGGAAATTACCCGGAGCACAGTATGCAAGGTAAGGTATTTTTTATATATGAAAGGGACATGTGGAACCAAGGAAAATAAAATAAGTCCTGATATATTCCTAGTAAGATTTCCAGAAAAGTGAGAATGGTTGAGAATTTTCTAAAATTGAAGAATAACATGAGTTCTCAAAGTAAGAAAGCACTCCAAATACTGAACCTGATTTAATAATCTTTTTCTCTCCAAGATTTTTTTTTTTCAGTTTGAGATATAATTGACAAAAACAACCATCTGTGGTGATCTGATATATACATATACATTGTGAAAGGATTCCTCCTATCTAGTTAATTAACACGTCCACAGTTGTTTAACACTACTGTAAAACTGAAATTTGCTAAGAAAATTTAAATGTTCTCACCAAAAAAAGAAAATCATGTCTGTCTCAAAACTAACACTATAGCCAGGCTACACTATAGCCAACACTACTGAATGTGTCTACCTTTGACTTTTTTTATATTTTTACTTAACACTATGACTATTTCATTTTTTATACAGCAGTGAGAAAACCACATTGCAGTAAAACTACTGAATACCAAAGATAATAATGAAAACAAAAATAAATAAATTCAGAAACTGGAAAGGAGACCAGTACAACCAGCAGGGAGAGGAGGGAGAGGAGGATTGGTTGCCTACAAAAGAACATGAAAAAGAAAATGAGACCAAGAAAACGTCTCATTAGCAAACCCAAAAGTTAGAAAAGCGTATAACACTGTGAAAGGGTAGTTCAACAAAACTCCATGCTGAACTAAACTATTACTTGAGAATGAGACCAGGCAAAAATCACTAAGGACACTGCAAGATAAAAACACACTTAGCATGCTTTTATACACAGGACATTTAGAGAACCTTGTAGTCACAAATGAAAGACTACACAGAGAACATTTACATAAATGGAACCACTTACTAAGGCATAAAAGTGCCCCAACTTGTAACAAAAAGCAAATATAATGAATAAAATTGGCAATCAGTAATTAAAAACTACCCAAATTCTAGGTCTCATCCCCTTCAAACTATCATTTTGGAGCAAAGATATTTAACAAAATTTTAGAAAATCAAATCCAATAATACATAACAATGACCAAGAAAAGTTTCTCCCCAGAATATAAGGTCAGTTTCATATTTGAAAAAATCAATATAATTGAGCATATTAATAGACTGAAATAGAAAGATAATATGATCCTATCAATAAATGCAGAAAAAATATTTTATAAAACCCAATATCCATTTCTATTTTAACTCTCAGCAAGCTAGAAATAGAAGGGAACTTCCTCATGCTGACAAAAGGCATTTATAGAAAACCTACAGCTAACATCATACTTATGGGTGAAAGACTGAATGCTTTTCCCTTGGTATCAGGAACAAGGCAAAATGTCCACTGACACCACTATGGTCAACTGTACTAGAGATTCTAGTCAGTGCAGTAAGACAAGAAGTAGAAATAAGGTTTCCAGATTAGAGAGTAAGTACAAATGTCTTTATTCTCAGAAGATAGGGAAATCCAATGAAATCTACAAAAACACTTACTAGGACTAACTTCAAGTGAGTTTAGCATGTTACAGGTTACAAACTCAATAAGCAAAAATTAATAAAAGTAGCACCCTGGAAATTGAAACTTCAAATATACCAAGTATAGAAGCATTAAAACTATGAACTACTTAGGTAGGAATAAATCTTGACAAAATATAGGCAAAAATGTATACTAAAAAAAACTACAAAAGTATAAAACAGGTATTCCACATACTAAAGTCAACCTAAATAATTGGAGAACAGGCTGGGTTCATGGCCTTTCTATTTAAACTCTTTTTTTTTTTTTTATACATACAAGCTGGGGTACAGGCCAGAGGCGTGGGGCGGCGAGAGGGTTCACCAGCGACAGAGCGGGGAGCAGAACAGGCAGATCAGAAATACACTGCTGAGGGGAGGAGCGGGCGAGGCAGGAGAGGTCTGCTGTGCCATGTGGGATTCTCCCTGGCCGGGCGTCGAACTCGCGTCGCTGCTGCCGACAGCTCCACAGCGCAGCGCTTAACCGCTGCGCCACCGGGGAGGCCCTCTATTTAAACTCAACTTAAAGACTCAATATTGTTTAAGGTGTCAATTCTCCCCAAATTGATTTACAGAATCAGTGCAGTTCCAGTCAAAATCCTGATCAATTTTTTTGTAGAAAATGACAAGCTGATTCTCAAATTCATATGGAAATGCAGAGGATCTAAAATCTGACTTTGAAAATGGAGAATAAAGTTGGAAGTTGGACCCTAAATGATGTCAAGATTAATAATGAAGTTAGAGTATCAGTACTCGTCAGTGTAAAGATCAGTGGAAGAGAGTAGAGAACACAAGTAGATTCACACAAAATGGTCAATTTTGGGGAAAAAACGTAAATACTCTTCAATATGAAAGTGGTTAAATACATCAGGATTTTTTTATATTGTGGTATATATATATATGGTAAAGTATGTAGCTGATAAGAAAAAAAGAAGCAGGCCTTCTCACACTAACATATAAGTGTCAATATATTTGTTAAAGATTTATTTTTGTTTATTTATGCATACAAGAACTGGGGTGTAGGTCAGAGGTGTAGGGGGTGAGAGGATTTACCAGAGACGGTGGGGAGCAGAACAGGCGGATCTACTGAAATACACTGCTGAGGGGAGCAGTGGGCGAGACAGGAGAGGTCTGCTGAGCCATGTGGGTCAGCTCCCTGGCTGGGGATCGAACTCATGCTGCAGTGGATGGCAATAGCTTGACAGCGCTGAAACTTTAACCCCTGTGCCACCAGGGAGGCACCAAAAGCCAATATACTTAATATAGCACTTAGGTTTTTAAAAAACAAAACCACGTTAGGCACATATGTATGTGTGTTTTCAAAGGTCTGGAAAGAATTAGCCAATTAACAGTAATTACTCTTGGGTCTGGGAGTAAAAGATGACATGCATACATAAGTTTTAATGACTTGTGTTATTTCAAAAAGTGAGACATAGTTCACACTTTCCTTACAGGATGAGGGAGCCTTAGCTACCCCTAGCAAGCACAAGAAGGCAGGTGGCATGAAGCCACCTGGCTGGCCTTAACCAATGACAGTTTCCATTTTTTATATCACCACAGCCAATGATTTATTATGTGCCTATTAAAGTATTACTATACTGATTATATTTCTCAAATGGTTTTTAATTAGAAAATATATCCAAAAGCAAAATAGCACAGATACGCACAAACTTAGAGAAAGAAGAGACAGATTCATAAATAAGGCAAATGTGGATATCAGGGTGGATACTGGAAACAAAAATAGACACCATTAACACACAAATTCATTCCACAAACACAACTGTGAGCCCTCAGCCCCTGGAATGCTTTGCGTTCTGCTGACAGATTTATCTGCTACAAGAAAGATGTTATGAACCTGGAGAAGATCCAAGGAAAGGCAGCTAAAAGGATAGAGAGAGCAGGGAACCCGCCATGTAAGGAGAAGCTACAAGGATTGTGATTCTTCAGTGAAATGAGCAAGGCTACAACTGCTGTCGTTTTGAAGTACAGCCAACACTTTAAAAGAGACCGCTAAAAAATGGATAGTTGCACCTTGGACCCAAAACTATGCAAAACAAGCATAGGAAGGGAGCTCTAAAGATTTCTGGGGACTATTTCAGGACAAACATAGGGAAATCCCATGCGAGGCAGGAAGCAAGTGTAGGGCCCTCACTTTAGGGAGACAGCCTGCAGAACGAGCACCCTGTGCTTGAGGACAGAGCAGACCTCGGAAGAGAGAAAATGGCAATGTCAAGAGGAAGAGGGTGTGGGGTCCTCGGAGCAGAGAGAAGCCAGCAGCTGCTGAGACTCCTTGTTCCTCCACCAAGGCCCATCTGCATTTCCTCACCACTGACCCCTGTTGCCCTGAGTAACCTGAGGTGACCTGAGTGTCTGCTCCTCACAACCCAAAGAGCGCAAACTGAAATGGAAAAATCAACAAATCCACGAAGAGGAACCTACTTGTGAACAGACTACACAAACCTAGGTATGGGTCGCCGAGGGAGACAAATCCCTTGCCAGTCCGTGCAACCTCACTACAAACTTCTTTAGCACGAGCTTCCACGTGGGGCATGCTGAGGAGGTGTCCATACTGTCACACTCACTATTAGCCTGCCAGGAGCAGTGACAGCACCACCCTGGGCGGCTAGAGGACCTGACCAGGACCACAGTTCCTGGGCCCCTGGATGTAAGGACCGAACCTCCCTTGGAGGGCCCATCGAGTCAGCCCAGCAGAGGCTGTCCCTGACAGGACAGGCTTAAAGGTGGCCGGTTAAAACCGACCTCCAGTGCCAGGTGCCCTCTGCTCCGACAGGCCACGTCAGTGGACCCACCGTGCCAACTTACCATGGCTTCCACTCCACAGGCAGGGGGGCCACAATGCCCTCTCGCGCCAGCCACATCAGTTCCGGTTCCTTGATGGGATCAATACCAATCTCTCTGGCAAATTCAAGAATTTCTGCAAGGAGAGCCAGGAGGGAGGGAAGATTAGAGAAGGAAAGAAGGAAAAACCTACAGTCCCTCTCGTGAGATGATACAGAGCGGTCTCTGCCCCTGGTTCTTGGTGATATTCGATCTCTGACCCCAGTTCCTGACACTGGGCTCCTAAATCCCTTGGGACTTCCTGAGTGATGGGAGTAATTTTTGTTCCAATGACAGACTCTTGGTGGGCTTCTGGGGAAGGCCAGACCGTGATTAGCAGCCTCACCCCCCCATTTGCCAGAGAGGGGGAAAAGAGCTATAAAATGAGTTAGTAATCAATCATGCCAAAGTGAAGAAGCCTCCAGAAAAATGCCGAAACTACAGCATTTGGGAGCTCTCTGGCTGCTGAACACATCCCGTGCCATGAGAACAGCGCTCTCCAACTCCACAGAACAGACGTTCCCGCGCTTGGGACCCTCCCAGACCAGCCCGAGTCGCTCTTTATCTGGCTATTCATCTGTGCCATCTACCATGTCCTTTATCATATAATCAACTAATAAAAGTGCTTCCCCGAGTTCTGTGAGCTCTTCTGGCAAATATGGAACCTGAAGAGGGGCGGGTTGGGGGCAACTCTGGTGTGAAACAGGTGGTCACAGGCACGGGGGACGCCTGGGGTCTGAGACTGGCATCTGACGTGGGGGCAGTGCGGTGAGACTGAGGCCTAACTCACAGGACCTGACGCTGACTCCTAGAGCATCAGAGCTGAGTCGCTGTAGGACACCCAGCTGGTGTCGCAGTTGGCTGATGTGTGAAGAAACCCACACATCTGGTGTCAGACGTATTGAGAATGAGAGTACATGAAGAACATAGCTTTTTCCTAGACATTTTTCCTGCTTTATGTTTACTTTCCAGATATTTCTTTTCATGAGCATGTAGTATTCTCTAAATATAAATAATGAATAGATAAAATTTTGTACTCTTAAATTACAATTTACAAATAGTAGACCTGAACCAGGCATGTTCTCCAAGAATATAATCTGAAGCGAAGTATAACAAATTGCAAGACAACTGGATAAAGAAATCATGGTACAGGGACTCAATGAAATACTACTCAGCTACTTAAAAAAGATGAAAAGGGGTCTCTGGGACAAAGTGATTGATCCTGAGGTGAATTACGCTAAGTGAAACAAGCCAGAGAGTGGAAGAAAGTTACTGGTAAAACAAAAATAACTCAGACTCTGTGAAAACTATAGGGGTTACCAGAGGTGATGGAGGGCAGGAGGTTGGAACAGGCGAGGGAAGGTGAGAGGACATTGGCATGGAGGGTGAGTGAAGCGCTGCACATGTGGAGGGGTGCGGTTGGACTCCCAACATTACATAGTTATGTAAACAACTGGTAAACTAATCAAGTTTGAGAAAAACAAATATAACAAGGGCAAAAAAAATAAGACCAAGACTTCAGTGGGGCAGAGGTCTCAAGAAGAACCCCAAAAGCCACAGCCAGAAGCATCCAGAATGATGGCAGTCTTACCAGGACAGGAGCTCCCCCAAGTTTTGCAAAAGCTCAGTGCCGAGTGCTAGTCATTCAACCAACAAGCATGGACTGAACAACGGCAGCTGACCAAGGCCCTTGGGGCCTTTACCAGCCCACAAAGAGCAAAGCCAGTGACAGGTGCCGTGAAGGAGGCACACACTGTTGCGGGGGCGGGGGGGCAGGGGGGGCAGAGAGAAAGCAGGGCCTTCTTCTGCCCAGGGCCAGGGAATAGCCAAGCCAAGAAAGTAGGATACTATGCAGGCAGCCGACTTCCCCACTCCCTGAGCCCTCTCTCCCATGAAAGGAGTTGCTTCTTTTTCACTTTTCCTCTATACTATGGGCACTGACATTTTGTTGTGCTCTTTTGGAATCAAGGAATTAGAAAAGTTTTTCACCAGAGACCTGGAAGAACAGAGCAGATGCTGAGTTAAGAGCTAGCCCACCCAGAGGAAAAGAGAGAGATGAGGTGATGACTGAAGCATGTTAATGGAGCCCCCAGGAATAATGAAATCAATACCCAAGAGGCATCAATGCTTGAGTTGATGAGACCCAGGCCAGAAAGGCATTACCAAATTGGGTCATCTCAGTGAGAATTTAGAGGTTGACATACTTAGGAGCTGGGACTGGGGGAACACTTTTTCAAAGGGCTAGCTGGAACTCGCTAGCCAGCAACTAATTTATTCACTAACTTCACAAATATTTTTTAGTGCTGCCTATGTGCCAGTCATATGTGCTGTGATAAAAGAGAGATGATCTCCGCCGTTATGAAGCTTATATTCTAGCTGAAGAAACAGTCATAAAAGAAACAAAAAAAGAAATATAAAAAATTAAAGCTTCTGATAACTGTAATAAGTAAATGAGGCATGAGACAGTGACGTCAAGGTGGAGAGGGCATGCCTACAGAAATGGTAGTCAGGGACTACCTCTGAGAAATGGTAACCCTTAATCAAAACCTGTAGGAGACAAAGGACCCAGCCAGGGAGAGCACTGAGGAAAGAGCACACAGGCAGCAAAGTACATGGCTATGCCAGGCTGTGGCAGGAAGTAGTGTGGCCCATCTGAGGAAGGGCACGTGACTCACAGACTGGGCAAGGGAGAAAATGGCACCGGATGAGCCTATAGGAGTCAGATGGGCAAGGCCAGGCCTTGGAGAGCCCAGCACACCTCACCATGGGGGCTATGGTGAATATAATGGAAGATCCTTAAAAGCAAAGCCCTGACATTATCTGCTTTCCTGTAAGAACACACTCTGGTGCTAGGTGGGGGCCCAAAGCTACTAATAGTCCAGGAAAAGAAAATGATCCGTGGCTGCTTTCAGGCTATAAGGACGGTGTTGAGTAGTTGTGACAGCTTGAGCTTAGGATGGCTAAACTTGGACTGAGTGGAAGAGAGGTTTTATTATAAGTTTAAAACTTTATTTATTGACATTAAGGTAGGCCTTATAGAGATATGTTCTGTGTTTATGGATTAGAAGAGTCAATAATTTAAAAGTATCAAAGGGAAAGTTCTCAGCATTTCACCATTAGGAAAGATTAAGGAACTTTCTCCTAGAATGCTAAAAAATTTTACTATGACTGGGTATTAAGTTTTTTTACTTGATATTTTTTTAATTAATTTTTAAATTTTATTTCCTTTACATTATTGTGTATTACCCATAGGTTTCCCACCACCAATTCACCCGTGAACCATCCCCATATTCCCTCGTGCTTTTCCTCCCCTGTTTTGGTCCCTTTTCCTCCCCCTCCCCTGTAGAGGAGGAGAGTTTATATAAACATTTTTAGAAAAACGTTAGACCCCATTTACAATAGCAAACAAAAAAGATTATTTAAAAAATAAACTGAGCAAGAAGTGTGCACATAAAAAAAACTTTAAGTCACTCCTGGAAAATACGAGAGAGAGACAAGTGGAAAGGAATGCAATGCTCTTCAATAGGAATACGCAATTGCGTAAATACGTCAATCCTCCCTAGATTAGTACATAAATTTAACACAGCTTTCTCCAAAACATCAACAGTTCCCCCATACACAGTCCTCCCTGGAACTGGACAAGGTGGGCAGATAAACTCAAGTTCCTGGGCAGATAAACTCGATAACCAAGAAAACTTTAAAAAAAGAAGGATGAGGAATATATTTCAACATCACTAGATATTAGCGTTTACTGTTGAGTCTCAGTAATTCAGAGAAAGGTCCTAGTGTGTGAGTAAACAGTGTAATGGAACGAAGAGAAAGTAGACACAAATCTATATAGGCAGCACCCAAATCAGAGGGGGGGAAGGTAAGCTAATTCATGAATAGCGTGGGGACAAGAATAAAAGAAAACAGAAGTGTTTCATCCTTGGGGTAGGCTTTTTTCTATCTATGAAATTCAGAAGCTGTATGAAAATGGAGTAACAAATGGATCATAAATATTAAAATTTTCTGCAGGGCAAACAAGCAGAAACTATAAGGGAAGTCCAGGGTTTAACATGGGCACCACTGACTTCTGGGCATGCAACTTCCTCCCCACTCATTAAATAGGCCCAGGGACCACCTGAATCGTCAAAAAAACTACTGTGTCCACAACTTATGAGAATTTCAAGGGAATCCACATCGCAAAACACAGCATGCGCCTCAAAGTACAAGCCCTGGGATTAGAATATCAGGGTGTGGGTCCTGGCTGCACCACTTAATAGAACTATATAATCACAGGGAAGTTACTTAACCTTCCTGTGTCTTGGTGCCCTGATCTGTGAAATGGGGACACCAGCAGTACCGAACTCATGGAGTTTGCGGAAGAGTTGAAAAGGAAATACACATGGAGTTCTTAGTACTGAGGCTGTACTTAGTAGGAAATGGCACATAGTAGCACACAATAGATTCTATTATTAATAATATTGCTACTAATGTTAAAAAAAAAGGAAAAAAATACAATGCTTTAGTTTGTTCTTAAGAAACTGGGTTTCCCCTGGCCTCAGAATATACTGAATTTCATGGTATTCCCTACTATATTTCCATTTAAAACTGATCACTGATCAAACCAAGGTTGGCAAACTTTTTCTGTAAAGGGCCAGAGAGTAAATATCTTAGGTTTTGTGGGTCATATGGCTTCTGTCACAACTACTCAACACCATCCTTATAGCCTGAAAGCAGCCACAGACAACACACAAACAAGTAAGCGTGCTGTTTTTTAATAAAACTTTATTTTCAAAAACAAGGAATGGGCAAGGTTAAGCCCATGGGCTATGATTGGCCAACCCAATTAATCCAAATATACGCAGCAGTCCTGCACTGGAAGAACATAATCAGACATAATCCCTGCTCTCAAAGAACTATTACAATCCACCCCAGGCCTCTTACCTTGCTCGCTGGGGATGTAGGTCTCATCATAATCTTCCTCCAGCACCAGCTGGTCTCCTATGCGGATGGGTCTTCCAGCCATGAGTGGCCTGAGTGCGAATGCCTAGATCCCAGAGACCCCCACGCAAAGAGAAAATCAGAGACCCATGTTAGATGGCGAAAGGTTGGAACTGGGTCATGGGATACTTGGGTTAGACCAGATCCTGAAAGTCAATTTAGTTGGGGATTTCCTGGACGTCAGGATAGTGGGGGTGGGACCAATGGCTAAAACACAGGCTTTGCAGGATCTTCAACCCAGAAAATTCCTGGAGACACACCTTCCCCACAAGGCTTGCTAAACACCTGGACCACAAAAGACATGGAAGTCCAGTTCACTCAAAAGCTTGATTTCAGGGCCTCCCTGGTGGTGCAACAGGTTAAGCGCAGCACTGTGGAGCTGACGGCAGCTGCAGCGTGAGTTCAATGCCCAGCTGGGGAGATTCCCACATGGTGCAGCAGACCTCTCCTGCCTCACCCGCTGCTCCCCTCAGCAGTGAAATTCGGTCAATCTGCCTGTTCCACTCCCCACTCTGTCTCTTGTGAACCCTCTCACCACCCCACACCTCTGGCCTATACCCCAGCTTGTATGTAAAAATAAATAAATCTTTAAAAAAAAAACTTGATTTCACTTATCCCCCAAATAAGAGGAAGAATGAACAGTAAAGGAGCCTCGGCTAGAAAATCCTAGTGAGACACTGAAATGACCAGCAGCACACCTGCCCCCTCACCAGCACACCCTGGGTCAGGCACCCTGTCTCCCACTGTCCCCACTACAGTCATCCCCACGCTCAGGAGCTTACAAGCTAGTGGAGGAAACAACTTCAACATAAGAGAAAGGCAGAGGGAGACTGTCCTACTCTGGGAGTGCAGAGACTCAACTCCACCTGTAGCAGAGGGGAGCTGCTGAGGGCTATGCTGTCAGAAAGTGACAGAGTGGCCTTTCTTTAGGATGGGAGATCTGGCAGGAGTAGCCTGACGGGATTGTTGAAATTAGAGACTGGTGTCAGGAAAACCACTGAGGAGGCAGCCGTCCAGGTGAAAAATGATGAAGGTCTAAACTGGGGCGGAAGCAGGGGAAATGAAGAAGCAGGGACAGACACAGGAGACGCGGCGATGTTAGTCTTGATGGAACCAGGGCATGGGGGCAGAGAGTGGAAGGGAGTCTAACCTGGATCCCAGGCCTCTAGCTCCTGGAATGGGGCACTACCAAATTCAAGATGACTCTAGAACTGCTTCTCCCTCTCCATGCGCCCCAACTCCTGCACCTACCTCAGAACCCCAGTCACACCAACAGTCCCTATAGCAGCTCTCATGCTGATACCTGATGACACCGAGACAAGTCACCCTGTAAACTAGCTGGAGTGGCCCACTCGGCTCAGAGTGCCTCCCCCAACCAAGAAGATATCAGCCACAGCGGTTCGACCCCCAGGAGTGTGGACAGCCAAGTCCTGACCACCTCCCACCCCAGCCAGTTCTTCAGAAGCTGCCCTGTCTACCTGGAGCAGTGAGCATGATGCAGCCCTCTCCAGGCAGAGGAAATGGGCAGAACGACCTTGGCATCAAAAAGGTCAGGTTGGTACATGACCTGTTACGGATGCTCAGGAAGTACCTGATATAGCGGCTGAGTTTGCTCCAAGATCCTTAGTGAAGGACCCCTGACAAACAGCAAAGAACCTATCAAGGAGGGACACGGTGGCCCTCTCTGCACCTGACAGCTACGATAGGTAAGGGAGGTGTTCTGCTTTAGGACACACAGAGATGGTCCCGTCTGTCCGTTCTGTGGCCCCAAGGAGTCAGGCTCTGCCCACTCTTACTCCGACCATCACCCCCCCAAGCAATCACGCTACAGGAAGAAAAGGAAGGAGCAGCTTTCTCTGCTGCACCTAAACCTAAGTGGGAATCTGCCCCTTACCCTAAGACCTAATGCTCAAACGTTGACACAGAGGTGCCAGCGACTCTGAAAACGCAGCAGAAAACACCAGGAACCAAGGCGGCACATGTGCTCCAGTGCCTGGTGGCTGAGCAATCACTGGAAATCTTTGAATCCTCTGAGTTAGGGAAGAGGGAGGGAAACGAGCCCCAGAGACAGAGGAATCAACAGTGACTTGAACATCAGGTTGGACAATACTCAACCCAACAGACAGCGATCCATAGGTACAAAGCAGAGAGAGTCTACTTTTGAGAACTATTACTTATCTGCAGACATATTCATACCCCAAAAACATGGGGCAGGTAAAATCCCTGTGCTCATGGCAAAATGCCTAATAAACTAGATCCATTATTATCTGCGTCTATTTAAAAGTCAAGAAGGGGCCCTCCCTGGTGGCACAAGGGGTTAAGTCAGAAATAAACCTGATAGTCCTCCCTGGTGGTGCAACGGGTTAAGTCGCAGCACTATGAAGCTATCCAGAGCCACTGCAGCACAAGTTCGACCCCAGCCAGGAAGCTGAGCCACATGGCGCAGCAGACCTCTCCTGTTCTTGCCCGCTGCTCCCCTCAGCAGGGCATTTCAGTCAATCCTCCTGTTCTGTTGGTGTTCCCCAGTCTGTCTCTGGTGAATCCTCTCACACCCCTACACCTCTGGCCTACATCCCAGTTCTTGTATGCATAAATAAACAAATCTTTTTAAAAATTAAAAAATAAAAGCCAGGAAGAAAAACTGGATACATAGAGCTTTCTCAGAAGTCAAATCTTCGGCCAGAAAAAAAAATTAAAATATGGGTAGGCTGTATTTGACCTATCTTTGCCCACCTTACTTCAGAAAGATGTGGGCAAGACAGGCTCAAAAGGGCAGGAATTACAGCAACAAGAAAGGTGGAAAGAGAAATCACATTTGCTTAATGGCCAGAGATCATTTACTCATTTGAGAAAACTTACCTAGCACCTACTAAGCTGATTTCTTGCTGGGCACTGGAGAGCAACAGTGATCTGAAACATGCACTAGCCCCTTGGAGCTAGTGAGGGGGGGAGACCAACCAAGCCATCCCAGAAAAATGTATGGTTATAATGAGGTAGGAGCTCTGAAGTGTGCCTGACCCAGACAAAGCCTCTGCTGAGAACTGAAGGATGCGCATTTAGCGAACAATGAGGAAGGAAAAGTGTCCTAACAAGCAGCAGCTCTGCACAGGCCTTCAACGGTAAACACCCCCAAGAAGGCAGCAGCATAGCTGGAGACAATGGTGGGGAGGGGCGCAGCAGCCAGGCCATCTGAGAACAGGGCCTTGATCAGATTGCTGGGTGCCAGGGAAGGGTTCTTCCCGATACACAGTTTGAGAACAGCCACCAGGAATGCAGACTGGAATGGAGGGGTGACTAGAGGAAGAAAATCAGAGTGGCTGCAGGGAGCTCAGGTAGGAAACTATGAGCCAGTCTAGGTGAGAGAGGATGATAACCTGAGCTAGCGTGGCACAGAGAGAGGATGAAAGCAAATACATGACCCAGTCCTAACATTTCTTCCAAGCCTGAGATGGTGGGGCCATCCCCAGTTAACCACGGCCCCCCTGACGTGGCTCTAGAAGCCTGTACGCCACGTAGTGCTGACATTACGTTTCAGATGAAACCGAGGGAAATCCACTTGCCACCAGGTCTCAGAGCCACTAGGCGCCACACGGCTATAGGGGATGCATCACCCAACTGCACTATCCAGCCCCTCCACTCCAGCAAAAATGGAGTGGCTCATACCCTTCCTCTGGGAAGTCCTGGAATCCTGGCTAACCTCAGACTCTCCTGTCCACTCATGAGCGCCTCAGCACCGAGGACTGTTTTCATGTATTCATAGAAAGACCCCTCTCGATATTACTTTTTTCATGGGAATGTGTTCTGTCTCTCTTGTTAAGCCAGAAACTTCTCAGGAGCATGCCTCCTCCTCCTTCTGTATTTTCCAAACAAACCTAAAATATGCTATGCAGACTATAGGATCTTGGTCACTGCTATAAACCACCTAGCAGAAACAGGGAATCGCAAGAGCAGGAGAAGTCCCTAAGAGCTTTGGTCTAACTGCCTTTCTCATGTCAAACTCCTCCTCTCTGTGCTTCAAATGCGAGTGTGAACAATTAACAGATGGTCAGGGCACCAGCAGTGGGGCCAGAAACACCTAAATTCAAATCCCAGCTCTCTCACCAGCTGTAAGACAAAGCACTTTCTTCCCTAAGCCTCAATAACCTCATGTGTATGACTCAGACAATCACAAAATTTATGGCAAAAGGTTATTAGAGGATGAAGTGAGAAAATACTTGCTAAGTACCTAATACTGTCTCTGGCTAGAGGACACAATACAGTTTAAAAAAATTTCGCACTATTACTGATTTATTGCTAACTCCATAGTTAGATCATCCTTAACTATGAAAAGGTCTTTCCCATATTAAGCCAAAAATTCATTTCTAAAAATCTCCTCCTATTTGTCCCATCCTGCCCTCTGAACCTGTGGCAAGCACCCAAGGCTCTAGTCCAAGTTAAGTACTCCCAGTTCCTTCCACTCAAAGACACTGTCGTTTCCCAGTCCCTCAGTCTTGAGGGTACCCTTCTAGGAACACTGTCTGTCAGCAGAGCCAAAACGTTTTGCATACCTGCACACTAACAGAGGACACGCGCGCATGCACATACACACACACGAACATTTATCACTTCCACTTTGCTTAAATAATCACAAAGAAACTTCACCCCAGAGACGCTCCACTGGAGGCAGCCTATGGGAGAAGGTGGAAGACACTGGAGTTGATTATGTGGTGGTAATGAGCATGGCTTTTGGAACATTCTTGGCTTTGAATTCAGCTCATCTCTTACCAGACGGGCAAGTTGCCTCTGTTTCCTCATTTAGAAAATGGGGCTAAAAATGTCTATCTCACAGGGTTGTGAAGATTCAATGATTCAACACATGTAAAATACTAAAAACAGTAAAATCTCAAAAAATGTTAGTTGTTGTTAGTCACATATCTAAAAGACCTATTTGACATTGTTCAAGAGGACAATGAAGCTAAGGCCATTCGAGAATTCACTAGCCACTCACTGAACACATTCCATGGGTGAGGTGGCATGCTATCAGGGCAACAGACCTGATTACACAAGGCCCTGACCTCCAACTCAGCCTGACTGGGAAGTTAAACATGTGAACACCTGATTAAATAATGTGTTTAGGTGCATTAAAAGAAAGAACAGAAAATACAATGGGACACAAAGGGCAACTAACTTCATCTTGGAAGATCAAGGAAAGTGATGTTGTTTTTTGAGTTGATGGATTTGAGAGCGGAGCGGGGTCCTTGGGTTCACCCTGGGAAAGGTTACACCAGAGCTCCCTTCATGGCACGTGACAAGTTTCTCCACAAGACAGAGACTCAGTTCTAATTAAAGAACAGGTTTATTAGGAAAAGGGTCAACGAAGCATAGGACACTTGCACAGACACAAGCGGGCAGAAAGAGCTGCCCCGTCGAGGGGCAGGTTTGCTAAGAGAGGCCTGCATGGTGCAGGTCACGGGCAGACAGGCAGGCCGCTGCCTTGCAGAGAGACAGAGTTGGTCAAGGAAAGCACCTGCATAGGCACCGGTGGGCAGAGAAAAGGCTGCCCCGAGTTCCTGCCGGGATGGTACTGCTATAACCCTCTTTCAGTTGGGAGGGGGCTCATCCTGTACGATGGCTGTCTGTTTACTGGCTGGTTAGAATTAGAAAAGAGACCAGATTATACAATGGGCTCAATCTCCATATCCTTGGCCCTAGATACTGCTGTCTATCTCCAACCCATGCTCTGCAACCCAGGAGCCGGGTGCCAATGGTTATGTTGATTTCTTCTACCCTCACTTCCTTGTGTGGGTCTAGTTCTAATCTTATTTTGCGCTATATCTCCTCCATCAAAAGCATCACAGAATAGAAGATGATTGCCGTGGTTCCTGAAGGACAAGGAGGAGCTCAATGGGTAAGGGAAATTAAGGCAGAATAGCACACAAAGGCAGAGAGGCAGGAAAGAGTATGATAGGTACAGAGAATTCATTATGACAACAAAAGCTTATGTTCCCAGAACTGCACTAATGCTTTATATACACCATCTGACCCCAGCCTCTCAGCTGGGTAGAGATTATTACCCCCACTTTTCAAGTCTTAAAAAAAGAAAAGCTTTGCCTAAGGCTCTGCAGCTAGTCAACAGCACAAGCGAACATGCACACACACCCACATCTACCTGACTCCAAAGCCTGAGCAAGTCTTATCCACTCTGATGTGACTAGAACTATGGGTGAAATCACCCAGAGGTGGCAGATGAGTAGAAAGAGGGGTGTACAGAGGCAGGTAAGGAGGGCTGAGGTAGAAGGACCAAAGAGAGCGCAACAGTGATTCCAGGTGGAGATGGTTGATATTTAATCAACGCAAAGAAGGCCACGGGGACAGTGGGAGGGAGCGCTACAAGGCAAGGCAAGGCAAGGCAAGGCGCACATTATAATGGGGACGAAAGACCGAGGTTGTTTTCTGCAGGTGATGAGGAATCATCACAGGTTTCACAAAGGAGACTGATGTGGTCAGAACTGTAGTTTAGAAAGATAATTCTGACAGGTGTGTAAAAACTAATTAGAACTGGGCAAGTGCAGAGAGAGAGAGAAACCACTTAGCGTGACAGGAAGCCAAGAAATTAGAAACTAAGTCAGTGGCTGTGAGAACAGAATGGAAGGGCCAGATTCTAAGGGGACTAGAAGGCAGAACAACCGGACTTGGTCCTGCTTCAAGTGGGGGAGAAATCAGGGCACTCACACAGGTATATCGTGATTATCTGTGCACATCTACCTCTGGCCTACAGTTTTGGCCTCTTAGCATACTGCCACGAATAGAAGACATCCCAACAAATGTTCGTTGCACATATTAGATAAAGAATTCCACATGCAAACTCAGCTGACTGAACAGGAACTACAAGAGGAAAAACAGATCTGGGAGACCAGAAAGAACGGGGAGGCATGCAGTTCGGGGTGATCAGTAAACAGGAACTGAACTCAAGGAAGAGGTCTGACTGCTGGCTGGAGTAGTTTGGAGAGTCCCCTAAAATACATGATAATTGAAACTATGGGTGAAATCACCCAGAGGTGGCAGATGAGTAGACAGAGGGGTGTACAGAGGCAGGTGAGGAGGGCTGACTTCAGAGGGCCAGGAGAGAGTCCAGGACGCCAATTGAGGACAGTGATTCCAGGTGGAGATGTTGATATTCTAATGAACGCAAAAAAAGCCACGGACAAAAAACTTTCTAACTTCCCCAGCTGGCAAAAAGACGGCACAAGGTCGCCCGAGGCCTGGATTCGGCCATGGGGAAGCGAACCCCGAGAGAGATATTCAAACACGGTTCAGAATGCAGGGCCTATGAACTATGAACAGGACAGATAACGAGTGGCCCCCAGCAAGCGGACACACGTTTCCCCGCGCTCGTTCTCACACGCCTCGGGTTCGCTGCTCACTCCCGCACCAACATTCAAATCCTGGGATGCCGGCGCCACTCAAGAACGGGGCGAGGAGACATTCTGGAGAGATGCACACAAGTCCCCGCGCCCTTTTCACTTCTTCCTTCAGTTCCCGCCCACATTTCTGAGCATTCCCGCTCGTTGATACACAAATGTGCCTCAACTCTCCCGCTTCCCTCCTTTCCCCGCCACCCAACCCCTTCCCAGAGGAGGTCCTCACCTGTCCCCCGCTGTTGGAGGCTCAGGGAGACGACTCCCGGCTCTGCGCAGGTTCCCCAGCACCACCCCGGCTCCCCGCTTCCAGGGACGCCGGGGTGTTGCCCTGCAGCGGCCTAACAACCACTTCCGGAAAAGGTAAGAACCTAGCAACTAAGAGTCCCGCCTCTCCCCGGAGCCGATAGGTTACTGGATGAAAACTGTGATATTGGATTGGTCAGAGTTCCCGTCGGAACACGTAGGGCACGTTTCCCGCTGCACCATGGGAGATGTAGTCCAAAGTTTCGCTCGTGTCGGTTAGGGGATGAAACAGTTCTGAATTTAGATATGGGAAGAATTCCTTTCCGGGCAAGAAAGTATCATTCACAGTATTTATAGTAACGAGAGTTAACTACAGTGATTTATTGGCTATTTTTTAATAGTGTGATTATTATCAGATGAGCAATACACGGATCATCAATAATCAACTCATTGAACCTTAAACAAACGAAAGAAATGTGAACTTAAAGTAATGGAAAAACCACACCCCCAACCAGAAATTTTTAAAAACTGGTTCACCTGTGCTCTGATTGCAACAACAAGCACCTGACCCGAAGTTAAGAAAGCTACTTTCTTCTGTTCATCCGAGTAAGACTCAGTTTGCATGCCAGCAAGATGGGGATAACAGTATCTGTCACAACTATTTCACAGAATCTGTTTAAGAAGAAAAAAGTGACACAGCGTGTTGCCCTTTTAGCCCCTCCATACACCCTGTCTAGCAGAAGGGTTGCTACTAATATAAATTCAAAGACTTGAGCTTTGCTTAAACAGAGAGCAACTCTTCCTTTCTCTCATATATCCTCAACCTCCTGGAGAAGTTAAGAAGGTCAAAGATAACTGTGGCCATTACATCAATGGGGAAAACCTGGAGGCCATAAGTGAAGGGGCTTTTCTAGTTGAAGAGAAGAATAGGAGCAGCTCCTAATAAGTTCTGTTGTGGAGTGTATCTGACTCTCCAAACTAGGCCCCAAACCAGTCCACCCAGGGACTGACCCCAGAATAAGGAATTCAGGTAGTCTTTCCTGAAGATCTCAAACCAGATATCCAGTATGCATTTCTCATGTTTAACTACAAATCTCCATGTTTCAGTTCTGACTTACTTCCTTTATTATGCCCACAGAAGACAAATCATCATGCCCCCTTCCACTCCACACTCAGAAGTCTCACAAAGGGTCAAAGGGACCACTAGGCAGGTTCTCTAAGGGCTGTTCATCCCCCACCTCACCCTCCCAGATGTTGCACAAATAGATTCAAAAAACCATTTTAAGACCTGGTCCCTATATCCATGAAGTTATAATCAATCTAGTTGGATTTAATTGTCATCAAAATTCTTTTGTCCCTTGCTCTCTTATGGACTTAATAAGAGTCACTATGGAAAGAGTGGGATTACCCACACAAATAAACAATTTGTATTTTATCAGGTTACCTATAGGTGTTTACTCAGAAGTAAAAACCAACTTATAAAATGCCTTTAGGCAAACATAATTTAGAAAGCAAGTTTTGGGGGAAAAAATAACAAAAATGATATACCAATTGATAGATCAGTAATATACCTAATAAGTAGAGAGACTGAGAAATTTACAAATTGTAGGTTATCTTCCATTGTTAGGATTGAACATTTAGAAGTGTTTTTTTAAAGGGGGGAGGGGAAGAGATAGGAGAAAAAATCACAAATTTTATGTCCTGTTCTTGAGACCATGGCTACTCATTTGGAAGGAAAGAAAATTAAATAAATCCCTTTGGCCCCAAGTAGACAAAATTCTGCTGTTGAAACGTTGGAACTTTTTCTTCTTTCATACTTCATACACAAAAATACCCTCATAGTAAGATACTTACTATTTTTAAAGTATATAAAGATATAAAATATTCCCATTATTATTTCAATCCACCCTACTTAAGATTGCAAACTGCCCTCCATCTCCCATCTCTGTTTTATTTTTCCCCATGGCACATATCACCATCTGAAATTCTACATATTTTATTTCTTTGTTGTCTGTCTCCCTGTATCAGAATATGAGCTGTACAAGGATAGGAATTTTGTTCATTTTATTCATTGCTGTAACTCCAAAGCCTAAAACAAAGGTTAACATGCAGTAGACACTCAACATGCATTTGCCAAATGAATGAATGAGCAAACTGAAGGAGGGAAGGAATCCCACACTTCAGAGGAAACCACTGTTGATATTTTGGTTCCCATCTTCCAGACTTTTTAGTGCTTATGCAGATGTAAGTTTATATACATGAAAATATGTGTATGCTTTTTAATTTTTACACAAATGAAATAATGTATATGTTGTTCTACAATGTGTTTCTTTCAATTAACATGTCATAAGCATTTTCCATGTTGAATTCATTGAAAGGCTCTCCATTCTTTATAATGACTTTATAGGACTCCATTGAATGAATATCCCATTCCCCTATTGATAATCATGTATTTTGTTTCCAAAGTTTTTATATTTTACTTAATGCTGAAACATTGCTATTTTTTATAGGATCCTAGAGGTGACATTGAAAGAGTTTACATTTTTTCACATTTTCATAGACATTGTCAAATTTCTTATAAAATGGAATGATTTACAATCCAATCAACTCTGCCAAAATCAAATGTTATCAATGTGAGAGGCAAAAACAAAATGATAATGGTATCCAAAGATTGTTTTAATTGTATTCTTTCACTGCTAATGAAGTTGAGCTTTTTTCATGTGTTTATTGACAATTTGAATTTCTTCTACTAATTAATTACCTGTTCATATTCTTTATTCATTTTTCTACCAGGTTGTTTGAGATTTTATTGACTTGTATAAACTTTTTGTATATTTTTGTCTCTGTTTTGTAACAAATGTTTATTCCTAGTCTGTGACTTATCTTTCAACTTTGTGAACACCATTTTCCTCAGTACTTGTAGTAGTATTACTAATAGTTAACCTTTATTGAGCATTCACAACATGAAAGGCATTATTCTATGTGCTTTACATAGTTTATTTCATTTAATTCTTACATTGTGGGGTCATTATCCACTTTTACAAGTGAGAAAATTGAGACATAGAAAGGATAGGTAACTAGCATAGTTCTCTTTGTTAAGTGACAGAACCAGAACTGGAATACTAGAAGCCTGATACTACAGAAGTTTTTTAAATTTATGTTCTTAAGACTGCCGATTTTTAAAAAATATCTTCTGAATTTTGTTAAAGAGAACTTTTTCAATATAACATTACTAACATTCTTCTATTTTTTCCTGTAGTTCTATTTTTAAAAGTAATGATCTCTTTGGAGTTTATTTTTAGATAAGGTGGGTACTTAATTTCCTTTCCTTCCAAATGTATAGCTAATTGTCCCAACAATAGTTATTGAATAATGCTTCTATTTCCCTTTGAATGACTATCATATACAAAATTCTCATACATATATTGCTTTATTGCTTTTGATTGTTTAGTGTTAAACTTGTATTGAATCATCTAATTGGTTAAAATTTTCTACCCATACAATAGAATCTAAAAATAGTCATTCTTTTGCTTTCCAATATTTGTAGCACATGTTCCACTTTCCCACCTTATTTAACTAGCTAGAATGATCTAAACTATGTGGGATAAAGGGGGTGATGATTTTTCCCTTCCTAAACCAGGATTTAATAGAAATAACTTTAGCCTGTTACTACTATGTTTTCTGATCTTCTGTTGTCTTGTTTTAGGCATTTCCCCTTAGCTTTTATCACAAGTATTAAAATTTACCAACAGCTTTTGACATCTAATAAATATGCTGATATAATCACTTGGCTTTTCTCCTTTAAAGCTATCAGAAACTAATGATTTTCTTTTTAAGCTCTTACCAGTTAATACAGATTCTTCTTGGAGTGACAGTACTTTTGAGCTGATAAAAGTCATTTATCCTTGGTCTGACTGACAGAACAGAAGTCAGGAGGGTCTTCAGGATTCACAGGATCTAGAGAGGAGGTGAGAGCAGGAAGAACATCAAAGGCACAAAAAGATTCAGAGAGAAGAGACCCAACTGGCGCTCACCTGCCAGTGAGGACAGACTGGCCCTGCCCTTTCCCTGTTGGACCTTGCTTATGCAGCTGGGTCCCTGGAGTACCTTTCCATCCCCTTTACTCTCACTCCCCAATCTCTGCTCCTGGAATTTCTACCCAATCATTCTGGAAGACTCAAATTAAATACCACCTCCTCCCAGTGAGTCTTCCCAGATCCCCCAGATGTGTCCCAAATCCCTACTCCTTAATGTCACATCATTGTCTGTGGTGCATGTGCATTTTTTCCTCTCTGTAGCTCCAGTGCATACCGTGCACAGAATAAAAGAGTGACCGAATGAAAGGTCTGCCGCCACTCGATCCTGATGGCCCTTCGCGCTCCGCAGAGCCCAGGAAACCTTTCCTGCCAGGGTGCTGCAGGGTGGACTCCTTCTCGGCAGAGGGCATCGCAGACCCCTCATCAGCCCCGGAAGCTGGGCTGCCTGCCATGGGAAGACTACACTTCCCAGCGATCCCAGGGAAAAGAGAAAACCCTTTGGCTTTGACAGCAGCCGCCACAAGTCTTTCCGCCTCCCCAGACTGCCTGGGAGCTGGGAGCTGGATTATGGTGGCCTGCCCAGCAAACGCAGCCGCAGGAGCCTGAGCCCCAGCGCCGTCCGCCTGCCGACTTGCCAGGAGGATCGGGACACCGGCTGACCTGCCATGCCTGCCCCTCCCAGCCCTGGGGAGGCTCTGAGTCGGCCTCTCCCAGACCGCTGCTGAGGCTGGTCGCCAGCGGCCAGATGTAGCCCGGCGTCGGATCCCTCTCCTCCCCTATTCTCTCTGCGGATTTCACTTGCCTGCTACCCACAGCCGGAACGGGGGGCTGGCGGAGGGGCCTGCAGGCTCTGGAGCCCTGATGCCTCTAAGCTCACTCCCCTGAGAAGCTACCACCAGCACCCGGAGTTGGGGGCAGGCAACAGGGACGAACGTGGGCCAGAGGGCTTGAAGGCCAGGGCCCACCATGGCCCAAGCACTGCCCTGGCTCCTGCTGTGGATGGGCTCGGGCGTGCTGCCTGCCCACTGCACCCAGCCTGGCATCCGACTGCCCCTGCGAAGCGGGCTAGGGGGGGCCCTCCTGGGGCTGCGGCTACCCCGGGAGACCGACGAGGAGCAGGAGGAGCCCAGCCGGAGCGGCAGCTTCGTGGAGATGGTGGACAACCTGAGGGGCAAGTCCGGGCAGGGCTACTACGTGGAGATGACCGTGGGCAGCCCCCCACAGACGGTAAGGTCACCAGGCCAGCGCTAGGTCCTCCCTGAGTGGGCAGAGGGGAGACCAGCTGGGGCCGCAGCATGCAGGCCCTTGCTACTGTGGGCTAGATGAGGGCGGGGGTGGGGAGGAGAGGCCCTTCCCACACACCTTTCCTCTGGGATCGCTTTGGTGGCAGTCAATAAGATCCGTTTTCCATCCTCCCTTCCCCTTTAAGGCTTCTTCATCCTCCCCCCACACACACACAGTTACCCCTCAGTAAGAACGTGGGGCAAAAAAGACACTTCATTGGGGTTCGTGACCTGGGGAAGGGTCCAAGCCTTGGGGCACTGTGAACAGGTGTCAGCCATAGGCAAACCTGAGTTTCCCCAAGCCCTCCACACCGTCTTGGTCCCTCAACCCTCTCCCTCCGTTGATGATCCGGAAATCTGGTATCTGACAGTCGTTCCCAGAGCCTGGAGGAATCCCCGCACAAGTTGGATCAGCCCCTTTCCCCACTGCCTGGGCTCCACAGGAACAACCAAGCCAGTTATCAGCAACTCCTGATCTCCACTCTAGCCAGAACCTGACCTGGCCCCTCCCTGCGCCTCTCCCAGCCCCTAGCATGGTGCACTCCAGCCCCTCCCCCACACCATGCCTCCCGCTCGCTCGGGCCAGAGGGGACTGCCTGGGGGAAAGGAAACCATAGGGGCTAAGGACACTCCTTCCTGAGAGAAACGGCGGGCGCATGGCAGCTAAGGAGAAAACACTACCACTCTCCAATCCTTCTTGACAGTCCTCCAAGGGACCGCCAAGCTGGCTGGTGCAGAGAGGGCACGATCTGGGCTCTGGATGGGTGGGAGCAGGCGTGCTCCCACCATGGGATGACTGTGCTGACCTCTGCGTATTGCCTCCTCTGTGGGTGAGCCTGGCACAGTGGCAGGATGGTTCTGTAGGTGTTCGTGTGTCACCTTGAATCTGAGCCTGCACTTCTGGCAACCCCCCCACCCCCACCCCACCCCAACAAAAATTTGTCTGGAAGGCCTGTCCTTGGGAGGGTCTGTGAAGGTGGGAGTGTGTTTATGTGGAAAGGGAACAGCCACAGTTACCCAACTTCTCCTTCAGCTATTACACTGGGTCTGGCAGAAACTCACACCTCCCAACTACCTGGCGGAAGCAAGCTTCCGCCGTCCAGGTCTGCCTGGCCCTCTGACCCAGGCCTGTCTCTGGCTGACCCATGACTCTGCTCTCACTCCCACTTACTCTTCCTCTGCCTTGTGCACTATAGCCACCCCCACCCCCGCCGCCCAGAAACAGTCTGGACTCTGTGAGACAGTATGGATCCTATCCCCAGCAGCAAGCCAGCAGAACGCCATGTAACCTTGGGAGCAGGGGTGCGGACACCTGGGACCTACTCCTGTTTCTGCCGCTGATGTGCACTGCAAGCTGAGCACAGACCCTGTGACAAGGACAAAGAGCAGGGCTGTAGCACCGACAAGGACTTTGGGGTCAGACAGATCGGGAAGTCCAGCTCTACAACCCAGTTTTTTTTTCCCAGCTGTGTGGCACTGGGCAAATTATATAACCTCTCTGAGGCAATTTTCTTGCCTTTAAGATGGGTGAAATGGGATCTCCTTTGAAGGCTAATTGTGAGGAATGAGACTATGTAGGTGAAAGCATCCAGAACAAGGCATGTGGACACAATGGACCTTCAGTAAATATAAAGTCACTTTCTCCCAACTTGTGTGGCCAGTGCTGCCTCTTCTGTGCTATGCACTTGACCATAAAAAATTGGGTGTCAGGTCCTCTGTGTTCTACACATGTGGAACTGGGTGTCAGTTATTGTACTTCTCCAGACCCCTGAGAACCATGTGTATACCTCCCCAATCCAAAAATTGCAGAGAAATTGTTCCATAAGTGTTAGTCCCTTCCTAGGAGAAGGGGAAAGTGGGCTTAAAGTTCAACATGACCCAAGAAACCAGAAGAGCAGTACCAGGGGGACCCCGATTAGAGCGACCCTGCCAATGACCCCACCACTGCCTACCCAGGTCAGCACCAGCCAGTCTCAGCTCTGAGGTGACTTTCTCTCCTGAGGACTCTGCAAGAAGCGGCCCCTCCTCCTACCTGGTAGGGCTGTTGTCAGCACCAAGTGAGAATATAGATGGTAGAGTCCTCTGGATGAGTAAAAGTGAAATCTGGGGAGCACCTTCTATGTGCCAGGCTATTAAATCTGTGTTTTGGGGGGTGAGCCATAAAGAGACAGAAGATAGGCTTTCTGCCCACAAAGACTTAGAAGTGGAAGTATAAGCACTAGTCCAAGAAAACCCATAGTGGTGCTATCAAAGGGAAGTGTCCAGACCCTGTCATCAGAGCCTGTTAGACTTGTCAATTCTCTAGCCTGACCCATATCTATTGAGTCAAAATCTCATGGGCTAAGTCCCAAGTGTGAGAAGCACTGAGGAGTGAGTGCTGTAAAGGAGAAGGTAAAATCAGGGAAGACCTCAAGGAGGAGATGGTCTGTGAGCATAGTATTGAAGGATGGATGAGAAGGGGGAGCCCACTCCCGGTGGGGGAAATGGCATAAATCCCACGGAACTGTAACTGCACTTTTTATATGGATGTCCACTCCTTTCCACCCTCTCCCCCTGAGGCGTGAAGAGGCCAGAAAACGAGTTATGTGTGTTGGACGTAAGCAGGTCTGTTCTGGAGACACCCTATCTACTTCATGTTTATGGTCTGGGTAAAGGGTCAAATTGCCCAAAGCGTTAGATGTCATGCTATAAGGTTTGGACTTTGGCCTACAGAAATAAGGAGGAAATTTATTTGTGCAGTGGAAAGACATAAAGAATGTCATGTTTTAGGAAGAGACATCTGAGATTTAGAAAGAATGGAACTGAGAGAGGCAGGCGGCAGGAGGCTGTCACAACAGCCCAAGGGTGAGGCACTGTGACAAGGACGACATGAGGCTGCGATAAGATGGAAAGGGAAAGGGGAAAGCAGGATGCAGGGAATAAGGTGACAAGGCAGACAAACAGGACTTGGTGACACTGGTGTGAAGGGTGAAGAAAAAGGTGTCAAAGATGATCTTGAGATTCTGATTTGGGCTGAACTGGGGGCTAACAAGACCACTGTGGATATAGGAAAGTTAGCAGGGGGTGAGGGGTACCTTAGTAGTACTATATACAGACATATATTGTTTACATAGCGTTTGAAAATATATTACGCATAGATTATTTTGTTCTTTATGGTAATTCTTGCCATACTAAGGTCTTACTGCTTGCAGCTTCTACCAGAACAAATGGGCTCTGAGGTTTAACAAGTGGCCAGGTGGCAAGCCAGAAAGCGCAAGACCCTGTGTTCCTGCTGTTCCTTCTCCCCGTGCAACCCCACCTATGTGTATCTGGGGGAGTTGAAGAGAGTTTATTGTGAACATCTGTCTCCATGGCACCTGTTCATAGCTCCCTCACTACACTTACTGGAACAAATTATAACTTTTTGTATTTGTTTCCCTCATGAAACCGAAACCTCAAGCTCTTGAGGACATTATCTTTCAAATATATATACATATATATATATATGTATATATATATACACATACATACATATATACATATATATGTATATATACATATATATATACACATATATGTGTGTGTGTATATATATATATATGCAGTGTCTTATTTCTCTTTCTATCTAATATCTATGATAGAGCCAGGTTCAGTACATGCACCTAAAAAGCATTAAATAAACTGTGAGACTATGTGATGGAGCTGTTGATGGGCAGTTCTAAGTGTGAAACTGGAGCTCGTAGAGAATTTGTATTCTTTTCACGTAAATAAAAGGATGGTGTCTCATTATAGTAGTGTGAGCATCGCACTGTTCAGACACAGGATAAATTCAATTGTTAGGATTGAAATGTGGTGATAGTCAATTCAATTTAACAAATTGAGCACCTACTATGTGCAGCAGAGAAAAATAACATCATAATCTTAGCTCCCATAAGAGAGCGCACGATTTGGTGTGCGAAAGACATAGTCACACCTAAATACCATACAAGATCATGTGTGTTTGGCACAAACACACATCACACAGATCAGTGAGTCTTGCAAGTGCAGAGAAAGAAGTGACTGCTTCTGACGGGGTGTTAGGACAGGCTTGGTGGGAAAGGTAGCATTTGAAAATGACCTAGAAAGCTGAATAACTTGCTACATAGAGAGTGGTGGCGAGAAACATACATAGAGAGAGGCATGTGCTGTGCGCAGAAGCTGAAAGTTATGATAGGAATGCTGGGAGTTGAGTGGAGTTTGGGTTTTACTCTGGACACAGAAGAGTGCTTGGAAGTGTGTAAGAAGAGGAGCAGTCTAGTTTAGTTTGGGTTGTAGAAAAACAGCTTTAGTGTAGAGAATAACTTGGGTAGTGTAGAGCCCAGACAAGGATCTAAGTTAGAATACAAGGGCCCACAACAGGGTGGAGGCACTGAGGACAGAAAGAAGCAGAGGTGCTCCGAGCACCAAACTTCACTTGTTCAACCAGGTGTTCACTGCCCCTGTGAAGAAGAGGGAGAAGAGGGGTTCCCCAACTTTTAACCTCTCTTTGTTCGTGTCAGGAAACCAAGCAAAAGGAGCACATTTTAAAAGCACACTCTATATAGTTCACCAAATTCCATGTTGATTATTCTGCTTTATACAAGGGGTAGGTATTAGCATGCCCATTTGGGTGAATGAGGAAACTGAGGCACAGAGAGATTTAATGGTGTGCTCAAAGTTATTCAGATAAAGAACTGAGCTCGGGTTCAAGCCCAGGTCTTTGGGCTTCTTTCCAGTGCTCCACAGTTGGAGACACATTGGTTGACATTAGAGATGCCACTCCTGTAGAAATATCTAGCAATCAGCTCAGAATGGGGGACCTAGAAACCAGCAGAGAAGTTAGGACTACATTTGGGAGTCACCTGGTGGGTATGAAAGCCCAGTTAGCAAACAGAATTGCTCTTTGAGAGAATGTAGAGAAAAAGGAAGGGCCTCCCTGGTGTCCAAGGGGTTAAGTCTCAGCTGTCACCATGCCAGGAGTTTGATCCCCTGGCCAGGGAGCTAAACCACATGTGGCGCAGCAGACCTTTCCTCTCTGGCCCGCTGCTCCCCTCAGCAATGCATTTCAGTAAATCTGCCTGCTCTGCTCCCCATTCTGTCTCTGGTGAATCCTCTCACGCACATACCCCCACCTCCTGCATCTCTGGCCTACACCCCAACTCTTCCATGCAAAAATAAATAAATAAAATCTTTTTTAAAAAAATAAGAGGCGCTGTCGGCAGTGGCGACGCGAGTTCGACGCCCTGCCGGGGAGATTCCCACATGGCACAGCAGACCTCTCCTGCCTCGCCCGCTGGTCCCCTCAGCAGTGTATTTCCACCACTCTGCCTATTCTGCTCCCCACTCTGTCTCTGGTGAACCCTCTCACCGCCCCATGCCTCTGGTCTGCACCCCAGCTTGTATGCATAAATAAATAAATCTTTAAAAAAAAGTTTAAAAAAAAATAAGAGGAAAACAATTAGGAAAAGTATATTGTATGTAGATGAGGGATAGAGGGAGTAGGAGAAAATGATCAGAGAAGTAGAAAACTTTAAGGGTTCAGAGTCTCAAAACCCAGGAAAAACCAAGTGCTTTTCTACTCTCCTTCCCCTCTCCCATAATGGCTTTCAAACTATGATTTGTGTCATCCTGTAAAGGGACTTCTAGCCTGAGGGAAGGTGTTCGGAGATAGTTAAGCAGACAAGACTGGACCTTCCACCCTTTCCATCACCAAGCCCTCTCAGATCCACCTGTTCCCACATCTCCTTGTCCTCACAGAATAGCTCAGCTTTTATTGTTTTTATACAGTGGAATTCAGGGTCTTTGATAAGAGTTCTGGTACTAAAAAGGTTGAAAACCACTGGACTCAAAAGAACCAGCCCCTAGTTAGAAAAGCTATGTGAGACAACGCTGGGTTCAATAAGGTGCCCTCCCAGTCCCAAAGGCCACAGCTGACTGTATTGGGGTTGGGCTTCAGGTTGCACCTCCGCCTTTCCTTGCTGTCATACACTTTCACTCCTTTGCCTCCCAGGTCAGTAAAGACAGTTCAGCTGGGGGTGGGGGTGGGGGTGGGGAGCTGGTGAGAAAGAGGGTACCCTCAGACAAAGTTCTCTCAGGGATGCCCCTGTACCTGACAACTAACTTCACTGTGCTGGGAACCAACTCTCTCCTGAGGTCTGGGCTGTGGAGAGTTCTGGGAAGCAGCCAGATCATCTTCCTGGTCCTGGAGCTGCGCTGAGCTTCCCTGGCAGGATGGACCCAGATGGCTGGGAGTGTTTGCTGGTGCCCGTTTGCCACTTCTTTATGCTATGTATGGCCAGTGGTTCCTGAGAGGGGGAGAACAAAGAATTGATAGTCCTAGGGGCTGACATGGAGAGCCAGGAGGCCTAGGTCTGTTTCCTCACAGACTGTAACAAAGCCACAGAGCAAACTGAGTCCCTCCCTGCCTCTCCCACACCAGCATCTCCTCTTCCACCAGATCTCCTGATGTTACCCTGTACCCACGGCCATGTGCTGTAGCCCCACCATGTCCGGGCAGGATGTCTCCCTGATGGGCCTCGAGGCTCGGTGAACACCACCAGTGAGTCTTTTCCAATAGCTGTGGAGTTTTTCCGCAGCAGCACAGGGAGTGGACACTGGCATCTCCCAGTGACCCTAGCAAACAAGTTGTGTGTGAGCAAGACCTAGCTGCCATGGGCATTTTCAACTGAGGACAGCCAGGAGAGGACTGGAGCCACTGTCACCTGTGGGTGGGGCAAAGTTAGACAACAGAAAGGACTCATTGTCTGACAATGTAAAACAGGTAGTAACTGGGGTGCTTCCAGGAGCGTTCCATGGAGGCTGCAGGTGCTGAAGAGATGCCTTGAAAGCCACCACAAGGAGGGGACAGAGGAAATAAAGTCCCTCCTTCAAACGGGACATCTTTGGTTTTCTTCTCTTTGGTTCCTGCATAAGATATGAAAAAGGTTTTGTGTGAAAACCAGCCTTAGATTTGTTCTTTAAGAACAGACATGTGGAATTCTGAGCACTTACACCCCTCATCTCATTTGAACAGGAAGCATTGATAAGTACTTACTGGGCTGGGTTTGAGGCTGGGGGGTGGGGGGGTACATGGAGCGCCCTATCTAAAAGGGCAAGGGTGCATGAGATAAAGTTTGGAGTGGCCCAGTTCCCTTGGGATTGAAAAAATAAAAACAGCAGCCCAAAATGGATTAAGTGGCACTGGGGAGCCTGCCTGCTCCCGGGCATCGAGTGCCAGCTTTAGCTGGGGACATGCCTGGGAAAAGGAGGCCACTTTCATAAGGCAGCTGTTTTTGTTAAGGTGGGAGAGGCGTGGACAGGACCTGGTCACTGCATTGGTGTAAGGCGGGAGTGGTACCCTCTGTTGGTCCTCACACCCTGCCTGCTGATGATTTTAGGTCCTCATGACCTTCTTTACCCCATTCTCTTAGCTTTGGGTAAGCTCAGATCTGGGAATGGAGGGAGGCTTCTGAAGTTGATTCAGAAGGCCCTGGACCAAAGGACCCAAAGGATGCCTGGGGCTGGTAGGCACCATTGTCATTGTCACCATATACAACTGCCATGAAAATCACCCCACAAGGACCCTAGGACTGAGGATGAATAGCAAGAGTCTGTAGGGTCACAGAGAACTGCAGGAGATGAGGCAAATATTGTCAGCTTTTTTTAAATAATCACATACCTTCTCAGAACTAGATGCAAATTACATAATAAAAATACAAACATACTCCATACACGTATGGGACTCAGTGGGACAGACAGACATTAGATAAATGATTAAAAGTTTGATGAATGGCATACAAAGCAGCACAGGTGTCATGAGCACCTGCAAGAAAAAGAATCTAATCTTGGCTGGGGGCCTCAGGGCAAGACTTTTCAGATGTTTTAACTGTGATTTAAAAGTTGAATAGAAGTTACACAGAACAAGGAGAGAATATTTCAGGCGAAGGAAACAGCATTACATAGGTGGGGAGGTGAGACTTCTCAGAAGTGTGACGAGACAGTTACTGGCATTGACCAAGGATTGATTCAATGCCTTTAAAGTCAAGGATCCAAGGATTTAATTCAGATTGGTTTGTGTCAGTCATCGGATGCTGCGTAACAAAATGCTCCAAAACATGGTGGCTGAAAACGAGCCATTTTGTTTTCCAGGATTCTGCAGGTTGGATGTGGTTCTTCTACAAGCCTTATCTGGACTCACTGGGTGGTTGCAGTTTAGGGGTCAGCTGGATGCGGGACTAAGCTGAGCCTCAGAGCAGCATTGCAAGAGGGCAACCCCCAATGCCCTAGCAGTTATCAAGCCTCTGGTTTGCTTAAGTCATATTGACCAACACAACTCATGGCCAACCCAGTGTCAATACCAGCAGGGATCACACAAGGGCTTGGAAAGGGGGTTAGGGGGACTCACTAGTGTTAACAATCTACCAAATACTTCCCCTCCAAAGGGGAAAAGAAAGCCAAGGAGATAAAAGACCAGACTTGGGGTTGTTCGGAACCAGTGGATTCTTGTCCTCACTTTGTGGTTTATTATGTAAGATGAATCACTTACTCTAGGTCTGTTTCCTCTTCTGTAAAATGGAAGAAAGGCTTCTACATCTCCAGTTCAACTAAAAGGCTTGTTGTACAAGAGTATAAGTGCTGTTCACCCATCAACTCTGAGGCCCACTTAGAAAGAAAGAGACTTCCCATTTAGTAGGAAGGCTTTGAGGGAAAGCCCCCTTCTGGAGACTTGCACAAGTGGTACAACCCTGGGTAGTTGCCAAGAAAAGTTCTGGCTTTTTATAAGTGGAGATCTTTCAGAATTGGAACGAGCCTCCATCTCTCCAGACTGACGGATGGATGCCCACTGAAGGTTCTCTTCTTCCTGAAGAATCAGAGCTATCCCTGTCTGCTAGTGACAGTTGGGGCCAGACGGGTGGGCTTCAGGAACAAAGAGCTTACCCTAAACTCACCAATTCCATACCTACCCCATCACCTGTGAGCTACTGCTGAAAGTTCTGGGGGATCCTCTGGGAGAGTGGGGGAGCTTCCACTGCAGAGTGGAGCTGGCAGGTGTGACTTTCCCTGTGGGGCTTGTTAGCACTTCCCATGAAGCTGCCATCCCGCCAGGGCCACCAGGGACACATTTGTTTGTTAAGTGATTGGTGCTGACCCAGCCCTGACCCTTGGTTGCCATCCCGTGAGCATCTAAAGGCAATAGCTACAGAGACTCCTGGGTCAGCCTCTACCCGAGAGAGGGGGAAGAGGCAAAATGGCTCCGGGTGCCCAGCTGCTCAAAGACAGAGCCATCCAGTGTCTCCCTGGCGGGCCTGGTGAAAGAAAAGCAGGTCTGAGATAGAGCCACATCACTCACCTGAAAACACCCAGTTTGGAAGCCACTAAGGAATCTTCTCACCCCCAAACTAAACAGATTATTTCCCCTCTTTCTCTTTCCTGTAACCATTATTAATGAATTAATGCATTAAAGAAATAATTATGGCCAGACATTGTGATACCCACTAGGGACACAATGGGGATTTAAAAAAATTAGATACACAGGGAGGTAAGATTCAATGTGAAATGAGAGGCAAGTTCTATGGAAGCTTTTTTTTTTTGCGGGGGGAGGAGGGATACACTTTTCATATTTTCATTCTGCTTACATTTAAGTTTTACATATGAGCATAAATATGTGCTAACCTTGTGTCCAGATAACTGAAATGTAGAGACAAAAGGACAGATGGCTTAAAGAGTAAGGATGTGATATATTAGGTATTATATAGAGAATATATTAAACAAATCTAGACTCTAGATGGTGGTGAAATTCTCTCTATATATTCTGACATATTCAGTAGTATAAGTAAACTCTCTAGGGACAGGAGGACATGCTAAACTCCGGGTTGCAAATGGAGGAAAAAACCTGTTCAGGACTGAACTGACAGGTCTTTGAGGGAGCATTTTAATAAGAGAATATGACCTGGTCTTTCTCTCCTAAGATGTTCCTTTTGAGCACAGGCTGAAAGCTGACATGGGTGAGCATACCAAAATGCAAGTGATAAGGAGGACAGTCTAGGCAGAGTGACCTAGGCAACAGCGTTTGGGGGAGGGCCCAGGGCTGATTTGCAGACTGTAAATGAGGCCAGTGTGGCTGCTGGGGAGAGGCCTTGAGGGAGAATGGGTGAAGGTAAGCTTGGCAGACCATGAAGAGCCTTCCTAGTCAATGTTAAAGTTTTAAGTTTTTATTTTTTACATTTTATAAGGGCAGGTTTATTAGGAAAAGAAGAAAGAAAAAGAGAGGTACCTGCATAGTCACAGGTGGGCAGGAGAGCTGCTTAAGTTCTTAATAGCAAAGGGAAACTTGACAAAGGAGGGTGACGTGGTCAATTTTGCACTCCAAACAGATTCCTCCTCTAGACACAGTGTGGAAACAGAACGGGGAGCTCAGAGGTGGATGTGCCAAGAAGAGCTGAGTGGTGACTGGGACATTCCAGGATGACATGAGGATAGCACTGTCTAGGGATGGGGAAGGAGATGACAAGGAAAGACAAAATCCAAGAGACTTTTAGGAAGGTGAACTGATAGGACGTGATGCCTGGGTTAGAGATGTGAAGAAGAGGAAAGTGCTAGGCTGTCTCTGAGTTGCTACTTATGGAACAGATGGGTGGTGACGCCACTCATTAATATAGGGGACACTGGGGAGAGACAGATGGACAGGACCGTGTGAGATCCACTGTGGACACCCTGAATCTGAGCTATCTCTGAGGCAGTGTGATATGTGCTTCTGGAGCCCAGTGGGGAGAAGGCTGCAGCTATAAGCTTAAGAGTCAATGGGATAGAGGTGATGGCAGCAGCCACTCCAGGGGGTGAGAGCTAATGAGACAGGAGGAGGGTCAAAGGCCAATCCTTCAAAGTGAGCCTGCAAAGTAGGCAGCTATGACCAGAGAGGTAGGCTAGGGTGTCAGGGAAGGGTGTTTCAGGAGGGAGGAGTGTGGACTGCTCCAGAGAGGTTAAAAAAAAAAATGAGGACCAATGTGAAAAGTGTCTGTGTATTTGGTGACATGAAATCATGGGTAACAGTAGTAAGGGCTGTTTTATAGTGGAGGGAGGGAGAGAACTGAAACTCGGTTTTAGAATGGGTTGAGGGATGAGTGGGAGGTGAAGAAGTGAAGACAGCTTGGCTGAGAACCTTGGTTGTGAAGGAGGAGAGAGTGGGTGGCTGGAGGTGGCTGGGAGATTAAGATTTTTTTTTAATGAAGAGACTCAAGAATTTGTAAGTACCAATAGCAAGAATCCAGATTTGTGGGTGGGGGTATGTGGTATGATGGCTGAGTCTCCCTGAGGGAAAGGATCCTGGCTAGGGGAGAGCAGGCCGTTAGCTGTTAACCGTTCTGATCAATGAAAAGTAAGAGAGGGTATAGAGCCCAGTTATTTTAAAAGATGAAAACCCATGACAGATTATAATATACAAACTTTCAAAAGGGATAATATTTATCTACAGGTACAGAAAGATGTAAAATAAAAACAGAGTAGGGGTGCCTGAGCCGGGAGGACATGGGGGAGGCCACGCCGGAGTCGGAGGGGCAGCTGGGAGAAGGACTGGCCGGTGCAGCCAGTCGAAATGGCTGGTGGTGGGAGATGAGGGTGGTCCCATTTGAGAGCCTCCACTTGGGGAAAAAGAGAGTCGAGGGAATCTGCTGCTTCGGAGGTTGGGCTCTGTGCACTGTGCCCACTGATTTCCTCTCACGGGCTGCCCTCCGCTGTCTTGTTTCATGAGTACCTGGCTTGGTCCCTGATGCTCCAGGCCCCTGTTCTTTCAGGGGAGCCGAAGGGAGAAAGGCCAAACCAGTGGCGGGGTGGGGAGGGAACAGTGAAGGGCAGGAGCAGAGATCACTGCTCTCAGGAGCAAGGGTAGGCGCAGAGGGCAAACGTGCATTTGCTCCGAGGGAATCTTAACTATTTTGGGTCCCCCTTTTTTGGTGAAGGGAAGAGAGAGCAGTGGTGGCCAAAATTCCTGGTAGGGGAGTAGAGTGAAGGAGAAGGGAGTGGAGACATCATCACTCCTTGGACTTGACCCCCTTGAGGTAGAAGCGGTAGCCACTTCCTCAGGTGATGAGGGCCTGGAATTGCAGGCCTGCAGGCTGGGGAGGGAGTGGCCTGCAGCAGAGGGGTGTGGGGACACAGCAGGGGCCTATTACAACTGGGCCCGGAGACCCCAGGTAGAGCCCCATTCCAGTGTAAAAGTAGTCACGTTTTCCTACAGCAGCCAGGCACACACATTCCAGGCAGTCCTCCTGTGCCCAGCTCTGGCGAGCTGTGGGGTGGAGAAGACCCTTCTTTGGAGCCTAGTGATAGCAGGGATCCCTGTAAACATGAAGCCAGGCTGGGGCTGGGAGCAGAGTCCTGGTGCATGGGGGAGGGCCGGGGATGCAGCCCTTTTAATCATTAACCTGGTTGATTGAAACCTGAACTGCTGCGCTCTGGTTCTATTGATTCACTGAAAGCTCAGCATCTGGAGCTGGTGGCTGCTCCGAGACCCTGGAGAGGACCAGAGAAGTAGAGGAGAATGGGAACCAGGCCAAGAGCTGGGGCTGGGAAGGAGGCAGGGTCAGAGGGCTGTGGCAGTAGTGGGGAGGCCAGGAGGCCAAAGTGGGCCTTGGGGGCGGTGCAGTCACAGAGTACTAGTAAGCAGAAAGGGGCCCAGGCATGAAAGGATCTAGCAGAGAGCAGGAAACTGATGCCCAGAGGAGCAGTGACCCGTCCAAGATGATGAGGTCAGAGCCTGCACCAAATCCTGGACCAGCTGACTTCACTGTACTGAGAGAGGCTATAGCAGCGAAGGGTCCTGAAGTAGGGGAGAAGCTGAGGTGGTGGACATGGATTTTGCTTACAGATTATCATGAGCCTTTTTTCATTTACCCTGTGAGGTTATAGTCAGCACCCAGTGCTAAACTGACTGAGGGAGGGTCGGCATCAGAAGAGGGATGAAGGACAAGTAGAAGAGATGCTAGAAGGAGTGGCCCAGCAAGGAACACCAAGAAGGTGCCTGCCCACGTTCACTGAGCCAAAACCAGAGCACTTTTCCCAGGACGTCATACTGGGCTCCTGGCTCCCCGTTTCTGACAGGACTCATAGAGCTGTGTCACCTCTGACACAGAAGGGGAGCCCCGCTTAGGGAACCACATTCTGGCAGGCAGGGTCAGAAACATGTGGGCCCCACAGGCCATCGTGGCCCTCACAGTTCCCCTTGCCAGTGCCAGCTCCTAGAATAGCTCTTCTCTGAGCTGGAGGGGAATGAGCCAGCTGCCTGCCGGGTGATGTGCTATCTGGGAGAAACAGGAGTGGGGGGAAGGGGCAAGAGCTGAGGTGGAATCAGACAGAAACACAAGTAAGGGCAATCTGATGGTAGAGAGAAATAGGAATGAGATGACCTCACACGCACTCGCACACCCAGATAATGTGGCATAAGAAAACATTGAGATTCTATAGAGAGACAGAAGCAGACACCGGTTGCTGAGCCCTGTAGGGGCTCCCATAGGACCCCATGCTCTGTGGACGTAGCACTAGCAGGTGTCACCCTGTCCAGTCCTTCATCATGGAATCCTAATCCTGGACACTCCAAAGGAGGCGATGTGGCTGGTGGGGTGAAAGACGATAAAGGTGGGGGGTCCAGAGTCTCCAGTGGATAACGTCTCTCTCCCTTTCCTCTGACAGCTCAACATCCTGGTGGACACAGGCAGCAGTAATTTTGCAGTGGGGGCTGCCCCCCACCCTTTCCTTCATCGCTACTACCAGAGGCAGCTGTGAGTCCTGGGGAGGGCAAGAGGGGAGACCCTTCCCCAAGCGCACAGGGCCAAGAAGGGTGAGGGGGGCGCTGCAGGGGGAGGAGTAGCTCTTCGGATCCTTTCTTCCTACTGGGGACGGGAAGGGAGAAGCAGGTGACAGTGACCAGGAGGGACAAGTGGAGAGGGGGTTTGAGGAGGTACACGCTGGGAGAGGTAAGTGGAGGGGACGGGCAGTGCTTCCGTACTGAGACAGGGCAGCTTCCCGTGGGAGGGGGACAGCAATCTCAGGGTCGTGTTCTCTGCCGAGCGGAGAGGCAAGGGGCATTCTTCCCACACCCCTTGGTGATTCTGTTTTCTGACCGCACCAAGTCTGGGTGAGCAGGCAGCGCTGGCGGCTCCCTGAGCGGTGCTCTCACACAGAAACTACTGCCGGTGGTTATGCATAGTTCAAGGAAGTGAAGGGAGAGTCTTACATAAACCCACTGCTGCGCCAGTGTCAGCCTGAAAGCTAAAATGTCTCCACCCTGCACCACCCTGGGTTCCAGCAGCTGGACTTAGCTAGCTGGTGGCAGGGAGGGTTGAAGAAGCAGTGAGGGATAACCTGGGAGCCCCTTAGCATGAAAGCAGGCAATGGTCAGAGGGCATCTAGTGTGCAAGGCATCTCTGAGTGTGAAAACCCAAGTAGAGGTTTAAGTCCCAGTCTGAGACTTCAGGCATTTGGGAAGCCACCTTCTCGCTCTCCTATGTCCTTAGTCTCCTCCTTTTAACCTCCCCATCCAACGAAGGCAGTCAGGGGGTGTGGCGTGGTCAGGCGCAGTGAGAGAGTTTTCATTCCAGGTCCTTGTCCCGGTTCCATCTCTGCCCCCGCACACACGAGCCCTGGTTGGTGCCTGATTACACACAGGTGGGGTGTAGCATGTTCCCACGATGTGCGCCTACCTGCTCTGCTGGGATGCCGTGCAACTCCCCTCTAGAAGAACTTGCTGTGGAGGTGCCACATTCACTCCGCCTGGCACTTTTTCTACTGCTCGAATGGTACCACCAGGTCCCAAGGCAGCACGAGTCAAAGGCTTCCTTTTTCTGGGAGCTTGGTAGAGCCGGGGGAGGAAGAGATGCCCGCTAACGGTCCCGTCAGCAGCAGCAGCAGCAGCAGCAGCAGGCACAATACACAAAGCCTAGGCTTGTTCTTCCTGGGGCCTGAGTGAAGATCTAGGAATATGAGCTATGGAGACAGGAGAGTGAACCCCAGCAATGGCTCCCTTTCTCTCTTTACAAGATCACTTTATATTCTGTTTTGGGTCTAGGGATTTCTGTCCAGTAGCCTGAGAGCCTCTCCTGTAGGCTACCCCAGAAATAAGGTCAGGCGCTTGTGAGTAGACTTGATGTTGTATCCCTACGCTAGTGTTGGAGTTGTGCAACCACATCTCTCTCTCTCCTTCCACAGGTCCAGCACCTACCGGGACCTACGCAAGGGCGTGTATGTGCCCTACACCCAGGGCAAGTGGGAGGGGGAGCTGGGCACCGACCTGGTGAGCATCCCCCATGGCCCCAATGTCACCGTGCGTGCCAACATCGCTGCCATCACTGAATCAGACAAGTTCTTCATCAATGGCTCCAACTGGGAGGGCATCCTGGGGCTGGCCTATGCTGAGATCGCCAGGGTGAGAACAAAGCATAGCGCCAGACGTGACATCTGCACACTGCACACTGCATGCTACAGAGACAAAGCTGGGTAAAGGGGGGAGGAACTAAGAGGGGGAAGCAAATCAGTTTAAAGGATTATTTAACGGGGCCAGGGCTGCAGTCTGAATTTCATCTCTATAGAGAGCAGAAATACAGACACTGTGATAGGTACAGGAAGAGGCTGTGGTTTCTATTTACTCTCAGATCTTTAAGAATAAGAGGGGCCCCCATAAATCTGAAGTAAGATAGGTACATGGGATTCAAAGATCTTAGAGAGCCCTGGATCCATCAGAACTTTCCTACTTGCACTGCTAAAGCCACTTGCTAATCTCTCTCCACCAACTCTCTGTACCCTCAAGATGGTCTTTCCCAAGGACCAGCCCTCAAGTTTTTGCCTTTGCCTTCCAGTTTAGGCAGGAAACTGGCCTCTTTCAATTTGGGACCTCCATGTGAGTTTTTATTCTTTGTCTCTGCCACAGCCCGATGACTCCCTGGAGCCTTTCTTTGACTCCCTGGTAAAGCAGACCCACGTTCCCAACCTCTTCTCCCTGCAGCTCTGTGGTGCTGGCTTCCCCCTCAACCAGTCAGAAGCACTGGCCTCAGTTGGAGGGAGCATGGTGAGTAGGGCTGAGGCGGGGAGGTCCTAACATTGAGAGAAAGATGGGGGCCGCCTGCCTCGCCCCCTCAAGCTTATACCATAGTCTTGGGCTCCATATTTAGGATCAAAAGAAAACACCTTCATATTCCCCACCCCACTTTTCTTTTTCCATCCATCCTTTTCTTCCTTGCATTGTCCCAGAAAGGACTCCAGGCATCTATGGTAAACTTGGAAACAATCAAATGATTAGGAAAATATTCAAAGAAATGAAAATAAGGCCTACCAAATTAAGGTAATTCAGTCTGATGATCAGAAGGCCAAGATGTAAGGAGTTTAAAATTCTATTTATTAATTAATGAGGACAATTGGTGAATGATTCTCCATCTCCAAAAAGTGGAGAAAATAAAACTTATAAAACAAATAATCACTCATCCAACATTTATTGTGCCAGTTTAGGTTTAAATAACTTTATATCAAGGGTTGTGTGACTCTGAAACAAATAACTAAAGATCCTGGAAACTCTTCCCCTGAATACATTCCCAAAATTAAATCATTTTGGGGCATCATCTGATGAGAGGCAGAAAGATGAGAAAGGCAATCTGTAGGGGGCCTTGCCACCCTCAGAAGTTACCATTGTTTGCTCTCTTTCTGTGCCCAGACATTGGTACCTGCCTCTTTTTCTCCCTAGATCATTGGGGGCATCGACCACTCGCTGTACACAGGCAGTCTCTGGTACACACCCATCCGGCGGGAATGGTACTATGAGGTGATCATTGTGCGGGTGGAGATCAACGGACAAGATCTGAAAATGGACTGCAAGGAGGTAATAAATCAGGGGGAGCAGCGGGGGGCGGGGGGGAGCAGTGACACAGTGGAGGTCAGCCCCTGGGATATGAGGTTAGGTGAGGCAGAGGTGCAGGGCCTGAAAATAGGGGCCAGGGGCTGCAGAGCACTTTCCCAGGGACCACAAGACTTAATGCAATGAAACAAGTACATCTGGCCCCTCGCTGCCTCGCTTTCTGGCCTTGGGCAAGTGGTTTGTGAGGGGGAGATGATACAGTACAAGGGTCTGGCTTTGGAGTCAGAAAGACCTGGGCTTTTACTTCTGCCATTTACTAGCTATGTGTCCTCGGGCAATTTACCATTTTGTGTTTCAGTTTCCTCAACTGCAAAACAGAGGTAAAGGTAGTTTTCCCAAAGATTGTGGTGAAAACAAAATGAATAAAATGTTTCTCCCAGTGCCTAGCACATAGCAATATCCAATAAATGGCCACTAAGCCATTATAACTAAGGTAGGTCTTCCTACCTAGATTCTGCATGTATGTTAACTTAGAATTAAGTACTATGAAAAGTTAAAAGCCTTATACAAGGTATTTTTCAGATTCAAACCTTGCACACCCAAGATAATACAAAGTAAGTTTTACTGAGTGTTTTCTATATGCTAGACACCATTCTAAGTGCTTCAAAGGTATTATCTAATCCTTATAATAATTCTTTGAGGTAGGTAGTGTTATTATCCGCATTTTAAAGATGAGGAAGCTGAGGCACAGAGGTTAAGTAACTTGCCCAAGGAAATACTCCTAAGAAATCACAAATCCAGAATGTCAATTCAGCACGACCCCCAAGCAGTCAGACTCACTTCTGCAATTCTGGCCAAACCCTGGCATCAGAAAAGGCTTTTGACTATTTTAACTGTCTCTTCTCCCTCTTAGTACAACTATGACAAGAGCATCGTGGACAGTGGCACCACCAACCTTCGTTTGCCCAAGAAAGTGTTTGAAGCTGCCGTCAAATCCATCAAGGCAGCGTCCTCGGTCAGTGGGACTAAGGACAGGCGTACAGGAGACGACAGAGAGTCAGAGGAAGCCTCTGAAAGTCACATTCCTCAACAAGCACCGAGAGATCTACCCTCAGATCTTTCTACTCAGATCCCTTAAAAACTGCATCACACACTTCCTCTGCTACAAAGCTCTGGCCTCAGTTTCCCGCCCTCTTCCTCTATCCCTTGGGTTGCACTTTATCTTTTCCCAGTTTGGATATTCCTCAGAAAAGAAAATAGAGGGTCCAGTAAGTGTTTTCTGAAAATGGGAGAGGTGAGATGGTGAAAGAGACTGTTTTCTCATTGCGATCCCTTTCTTCCCAACACAGACGGAGAAGTTTCCAGACGGTTTCTGGCTTGGGGAGCAGCTGGTGTGCTGGCAAGCAGGCACCACCCCGTGGAACATTTTCCCAGTCATCTCCCTCTATCTGATGGGTGAGGTCACCAATCAGTCCTTCCGCATCACCATCCTTCCACAGGTACGACTCTAACCTGAGTTGGTGGGGTGCCAGGAAGGGAACCAAGTCCACATGGGGAGACAGTGAGCAGGCAAGCCTTTCTAGAAGTTGGAAGACAAAATAGATGAGTGTCCAGTGGTAAAGAGCTCTTGGAAAACCCACGCCTCGGAGCTCAGGATGGCAAAGGGAAGAGCGGCCTAAAAGCAGGGAAGGCAGCAGGGGTAAAGGATGGAATGAGGGAGACACGCTCTCACTCTTCCATTGCTTATCCTCAGCAATACCTTCGGCCAGTGGAAGATGTGGCCACGTCCCAAGACGACTGTTACAAGTTCGCCATCTCACAGTCCTCCACGGGCACCGTTATGGGAGCTGTTATCATGGAGGGCTTCTACGTGGTCTTTGATCGGGCCCGAAAACGAATTGGCTTTGCTGTCAGCGCTTGCCATGGTGAGAGCACCAGGAATGAGGTTGTGGGGTCAGCCTCCCCACGTTCTCCCTGTCCAGCAGTTAGGATCCCTGGGTCCCTGTCAGTCTAGGGGGTAGTAACAGTTGCCTCAACTCACAGTCCACATATTGTGCAAAGCTAGGATCAGCACTTGTGCTTTTTTTTGCATCGGCTGAGAGGGTGACCCCTCTCTGAACTGCAACCTCTGTTGGAGAGCCAGAGCAGCCAGAGCTGCCTTGGCACCTTGGGGAGCTGTAGACTCAAGAGCAGGCAGCAGGCTGAGTTTATAGTGGCCCTGTCGGCCTCCCTTTGGTGAGGCTGAATGCTACTTCAGAATGGTGGCAGGGTCTTGCAGCTGGATTTCAGCAGCAGCGAGTGAGTTTACTTGGGTTTATAGGGCTGGCTTTTTGGTTAACTCAGAGTGACAGACTTTTAGATTTCATTTCTACTGGACAAGTAGACAGGAGAGAGTTGCTGCTTCCAATAGCCTGGGAGGAGCCACGCCTCAGTCCTGCACTGTCTTAGTGTCCTGCTCCCAGATATCTCCAAGCAAGGAGACTCTACAGCCAATTTCGAGGCCTCACTATCAGGAAGTTGTTTCTGTGGTTTAATCCAAACTGCTAGATGACAGGGAGAGTTGCCCATTCACATCTGCCCTCTCCCCAGTGCACGATGAGTTCCGGACGGCAGCAGTGGAAGGTCCTTTTGTTACTCTGGACATGGAAGACTGTGGCTACAACATTCCCCAGACAGATGAGTCCACCCTCATGACCATTGCCTATGTCATGGCTGCCATCTGCGCCCTCTTCATGCTGCCACTCTGCCTCATGGTGTGTCAGTGGCGCTGCCTCCGCTGCCTCCGCCACCAACATGATGACTTTGCTGATGACATCTCCCTGCTGAAGTGAGGAGGTGCACGGGCAGAAGATCGGGAGTCCCCGGACCACATCTGGGTGGTTCGCTTTCACTTTGGTCACAAGTAGGAGACACAGGTGGCACCTGTGGCCAAAGCACCTCAAGACCCTCACGCAGCTGCCAAAAGCCTCTGTCTTGACAGAAATGAAGGAAAGCTGGCAAGGTGGGTTGCAGGGGTTGCGCCTGTAGCAAACAGGAGCGGGAAGAAAGAAGCACTGGTGGCAGGAATGCTCTTGGTCAGTTCAAACTTGAGTTTGGAAATTCTGCTGCTTGAAACTTCAGCCCTGAACCTTTGCCCTCCATCCCTTTAGATTCTCCATCCCAAAGTATTCTTCTTTCCTGAGTTCCAGAAGCAGTGGCATCACACCCAGTGTGTGTCTCTGTACTATGCTGGCAGAGAAAGGGCCAATCTTGTTTCTCCGCTGGCCAAGTCAGTGAGAGCAGAGGCACAGTTTGCTATTTGCTTAACAGATAGGGGCTGTACAAACATGCCTCACACCGGTGCAAAGACTGCCTCTTGAATTGAATAACAAATAATTGGATTGAATATTTGTACAAATGGGGGTGAATGGAAGAGGAAAACAAGAGGAGAACAGAGACAGAGAACCACTGGGATCACAGCTAGAAAGGCAGAAAATCACCACTCGCCAGTCTGAGATTTAGATGCATCTCCAAGACAGAATCCCATCTCAGAAGATGGGTGTTGCTTCCCAATGCTTTCGTTTTTGTGGTGGGCAGCCTAACCAAAATGAGATGGCAAGAAGGGATTATCTAACCAAAAAGGTTATTTTAGCTCTCTTAAATTGAAAACAAATGAATTTCTACCTTATTAATTCCACTTGTCTGTACCCAAACCCCTCCCCCCACATATGATAGCTAGCAATGAAATATCCCAACCCTCCTAAAGCCCCAGATGCCCTATGGGAAAGCAAATAAAGCAAGGCTGGGCTGTGTCTTCCTGTTTACGTTCACTCCCTTCCACAAATCCCTAGTCCTCTGGAGCTTTGCAGCTGAGGTGCTAAGAGGAATAGATAGAAGACGTCTCCTACCTAATCCTTGAAAGCAGAATCCTGAAGATTCATTCAACAGGTACAGGAGTCGGTACCCTGTACCTCTGCCTGGATTTCTTCCTGTCCAGCTGTAAGCACTAATAAGATCTCTGCCTAATACAGAGCAGTTTTATTGCCTTCTCATACTCATCCTCTCTACTGTTCCCACCATTTACTTGGCTAAGACAACCCACAGGGGCACTAGAGTATTATATCAAGAGTGTCAGAAGCACAGGGCTTCGTGGCTCTAGCATCATCACCTTCAGTGTCAAGGCTGCCTGGAGAAAAGACAGCAGCTTCAGGGCTTCCTTATATCGTTTACCACCAGAGCTGCTCGGTGGAGGCCATCCTTTCTCCTATCCTATTCTCTACTCCTCACTCCTAAAAGTACTTGGGTACCCAGGCTGGTTCTTGGGCAAGGTAGTGGGGGCCAAGGTTATTTCCTCCCTATCAGTTCTAACAGTCAACTCTGTCACCAGTGTTAGTAGGAAGAGCTGAATTTTCCTAGGATACCCACTGGATCCTATTCCTATCTGGTTAACACACTGCTTCCAGGCATGAGGCCTGCAGAGTGTAGAATTACCTGATGAGGGAGCGGGAAACACAAGGAGGGCCTCTGGAGATCCTGGTCTCAGCCAGCTGCCCACAAGCCATAAACCAATAAACAAGAATTTTGAGTCACAGTTTTTAATCTGGATTCTCTTCATTCCTACTGCACTCGGTGCTGCTTTAGCTGACTGGGAACACCCCCTAACCACAGACTGACAGGAAGAATGGAGACTGTCCACTTCCAGCTCGGAACTTACTGTGTAAATAAACTTCCAGAATTGCTACCGTGAAATGAAAATGCCACATTCTGCTTTATAACTTTACCCGTTGGGAAAAACTGGCTTTTCCTAGCTCTTTCCAGGGCATAAAATTTGATCCCTTCATTAGAACATCCCATTGTCTTATTTTTCAAAGAGAAAACTTGTACTTATTTTTCCTTTTACAGTTGTTTACTTCCTTTCTACACTGAAACTATGAACTCTTAAGTGTAAAAAAAGAAAATCTTGGCAACAGATTCTTGCTTGTAAAAATATGTATCATATACCTCTATTTTTAAATTTTACTCCATAAAGCCGACTGCCCCATCTCTGCTCACTGCACTCGGAGCTCCCCATTGGCTTGCCTGACTTTCCCTGCCGACCAGCGGACAAAGGGAGAAGAGAGATCGAGGGTGGCCCAAAGTGAAGTGTC